>PVJD01018305.1:0-14872 GCA_004026545.1 Mormoops blainvillei | reverse complement strand
AAGATTAAGGATAAGGAGAGAATCTTAAAAGCAGCAAGAGGAAAGGAGAGAGTGACCTACAAAGGAGTTCCCATAAGACTATCAGCTGATTTCTCAAAAGATCCCTTACAGCAAGAAGGGGCTGGAAAGAAGTATTCAATGTCATGAAAGGCAAAGGCCTACATCCAAGATTACTCTATCCAGCAAAGCTATCATTTAGGATGGAAGGACCGATAAAGTGCTTCCCAGGTAAAGTAAAGTTAAAGGAGTTCATCATCACCAAGCCCTTATTACGTGAACTGTTAAAGGGACTTACATAACAAGATGATCAAAAATATGAACAGTTAAATAACAACAAACTCACAGCTATCAGCTCGACCTAAGAAAGTAGAAATAAAAACAAAAACAAACTAAGCAAACAACTAGAACAGGAACAGAATCATAGAAATGGAGGATTAGCAGGGAGGTGGGGGGTGGAGAATGGGGCGAAAGGTACAGGGAATAAGAAGCATAAGTAATAGACCGGGGGGTGTTAAGAATAGTATAGGAAAGGGAGAGACCAAAGAACTTACATGTACGACCCATGGACATGAACTAAGGGAGGAGAATGCTACTGGGAGGGGAGTGTGCAGGGCAGAGGGGAAGAAAGGGGAAAAAAATGGGACAACTTTAATAGCATAATCAATGAAATATACTTTAAAAAATTGGAACTGTGTTATGACCCAGCAACTCCACTTCTGGGACTCTATCCAAAGAAGCCTGAAACACTAATTTGAAAGAATTAATGCACCCTTATGTTCATAGCAGCATTATTCACAATAGCCAAGTTTTGGAAGCAGCTCAAGTGTCCATCAGTAGATGAGTTGATGAAAAAGCTGTGGTACATTTACACATGGAATACTACTCAGCCATAAAAGAGAAGGAAATCTTACCTTTTGTGACATCATGAATGGACCTGGAGAGTATTATGCTAAATGAAATGAGCCAGTCAGAGAATGAAAAATACCATATGATTTCAATTATATGTGGACTCTAAGCAACAAAATAAACTAAACAAAATAGAAACTCAGAGATACAGAGAACATAATGACAGCTGTCAGAGGGAAGGGAGTTTTGGAGGGCTGGGTGAAAAGTGTGAAGGGAATAAGCAAAAAAGTTACTAATAGACACAGACAACAGTATGGTTTACCAAAGGAAGGAGGTTGAGGGGAGATAGAAGAGGATAAAGCAGGAATAAATGATTACAGACAGAGACATGACTTTGGATGGTGAACACACAGTACAACATATAGGTGATTTATTATTGAATTGAACACTTTAAACCTACATAATTTTATTAGCCAACATCATCCCAATAAATTCAAGAAACATTTGAAAATAAAGGAAACCCCATAGGTACTACTACTCCACCAGACACCTTTGATAGAAAACTGATGGTGTTTCCCTGGCCAGGTAGTTGAGTTGTTTCAAGCATCATCCCATACACCAAAAAGGTTGCAGTTTCTATTCCAGGTCAGGGCACATACCTACATTGCAGGTTCGATCCCTGATCATGTTGGGTCATTGTCAGTAGGCAACAATTGATATTTCTCTCATCCCTCTTCCTCTCTAAAATCCATAAACATATCCTTAGGAGAGAATTAAAAAAAGAATCATGTCTAAGGCCTCTCTTGGCCAATACTTCGTTTTTACTTTAGGATGGATATAAGGTTAGATCAGTAATTTTCAGATTTTTCATGCGCCATCACCATCAGTATGGCCTAGGAACCTGCAGAAGTTGTAGGTACTAGGGCTTCACCCTACAGGACAGAATGGGAAACCTGAGGATTAGGGATCTCCATTTTCATACTTCTCCAGGGGAGTCCAAGAACCACTGAGTTAGGGTATAGTGTGTAGTGGAGAAAGTCAGTGCTTTTCCACGACTGACAGGACCCAAAAAAATCATCCAATGTCTGTGAACCTGTTGCCATATGTGTGCAGTGAGGAAGGCTCCCAGAATCTCCTACACTGGCATGAGGTTTCTTACATATATACACTGGAAATATATACAAAGCATCTGTAAAAGCCTAGTACTCATTAGACTGACACCTCCCCACTAATTAAATTTGCATATCTAGATCACTGGTGGGAGCCCAGCATTGTCTTTCAAGTGAGGGAAGAGACTGGAGGAATAGTCTTAATGTGGAAGGTGCTCTCTTTCCCAAACGTCAAGGATGAACCAGGGACATTTCCTGCCAGAATCTGCATGTTCTCCTTCCAAGAACACTTCTGGCGAAGACATTCCCTTGGATTTTGGTTAAAATGTCCACCACCTTTGGTTTAACATCAGCAGGACCAAGCAAGCAGCTGAACACTGTGGGGTTCTGTTTTTCAAAACTGCTTGACTTCAGAGAAAATTGAAGTTGCACACTGCCCTTTTAGTTGTCTACCCAGATAGAGAGATACCAGGTCCCTTGTGAACCAAAGGCTTTCATGGTAACAGGGGCCACATCTGCTGCTCTGACATCATTGCTTCCTGGGCTGCCAACAAGTATTTCTTAAGCCTTTACCTGATTTTTGGATGCTTTGCAAACCTTTATCTAAACATACTTGGATTCTGTCTTCTGCCATTAACCTCATGTGTTCATTTGAGTATTAGGGCCTCTGATTGTGCCCATGCCCTAAGTCCAGGAGATATGTTGCATTAAAAAACACAAGGCATAAAACAAAAATTTCAGTCTTCTGTTTCTCAAATATTTAATGGGACCATATATTTCCTTCATAGAAACTTATAATCCACCCTCCTTTCTTGAGCACCCCAAATCCCTAGGAGCCTTTCACCTTCTGTCCCTAGTACAGCAGCTCTCAAATTATTGTCCCTAGACCACCAGCATCAACATCATTTGAGAACTTGTTACGTATGCAAATTCTCAGTTTCTCACCTTCATCAGAAAGCAGGAGAATGGGGCTGAGCAATCTGTGTTTTAATAAGCACTCCAGAGATTTGCTGGGTCCTCACTGCCACTAGGTCAATGTGTTCTCCATCCTACTATTACCACCTTTCTCTTGCACAACCTCACTCCCCAAAAGACAAAGTATACCAAACACACTCAGTCACACCCCCTCACCCTCCCTCAGTGCTGAATTCACCAGTCACTTTCTTTCCTCCCTGCAGAGGGAGGGTTAGGGTGATATCACCCACCCATTGAATTCTTTTATTCAGGTACAAATAGAAATGTCTGCAAGTGCCCCAGGGGAATAAAGAGGTATTAAACTTATAGCATTTACTATTACAATCCTCCTCTTATAGCATTTATTATTGTTACCAAATAGCAAGTAGGGTCCTGCTCCCCACCACTCATAGGAAAATTCTGGAGGCAAAGGTGTGGTGAAAAAGGAAAGGAATCTTTTATTCAAACGCTATGCAATTTTGGAAGAATGGCAGGCTTCTGTCTCAGAGCCCATTTCCTCTAAAACACCCAAAGAAAAATAATTGTGCCACACTCTGCCAGACCAGGCTAATCCTAGGCTCTGCTGGGCGCTCCTTCTCCCATTTAAACATACCATCCTTTGGGAAACACAGGCAGCTGCAGCACAATCATCCAGGTGGATCCTGGAGGAAGAGAGAGGCTTAGTCTCTGCCCTTCCTTTATTTAATTTTATGGCGCATAATTCCGTGTGCCCTGGAATTGTCCTGCTTCATAGTCAATCCTGTCCATTTTCAGGATATGCTGCCAGGTCTGTACCTCCCCCTGCCATGTCTCTGTCCAGGGAGTAGGGAGGCCTGTCACATGCTGGGCTATCTTGTTTACCATTGTCTCAGGCAACCTCCTCCTACAGCCCCTCCATTCTCCTCCTGACACTGGTATCACTATTGGGTGGAAATTTGAAGGGGAATCCTGGAAACCTGTGTGTGGAGGGACTATCTATGGAGGTGCCAGGTAGCCAGCCATCCTTTCTGGGGAATGGGAGTACTTGGAGACACTGTGTGAGCCCAAATCAGGAAAGACCAGCTACTGAGCACATGGCATCTGGCTACCATGTTCCTCTATAACTGTAGTTCTCTGAAGATAATTTCTTTCAAAGGGATAACCAGAATTTTTCCAACATACTGCATAGTAAGGCACTTGGGCTTAAAAAACAATGCTTTGAATTTCTCTTTCTATTTTAAGAACTTGTGGTGGAGAAAAATATTGTGAATTGGCTTCCTAGACATGGGATTAATGTTTAGTAACTTATTCTGTAAGCAACAAATTGTGAAAATTCCAGACTCAACAACACGGCACATTAAAGCTAATTGCAGGGGCGGGGTGGGAGTGTGAGTGGAGGTGGTAGTCATAAAAAGACAGTTTCCTGGGCCCATATGCCTGAGGTTACAATTCAGTATGACTGGAATGTGTCCTAGGAATATGTATGTTTAACTGACTTCCCAGGTAATTCTGACATGAGCTTGGTGTAGTAACCATTTATGTAGACAATTCCTGAAAATTGACAGTCTTATCTATAATGAAACTTAATTCCCCTCTATAATTGCTCATTGTAACTAAGCTCTTTTTATGAACTTGTTTTCCAAACCACATTTTCTAGTTCTCAACAAGTCATATAACTTTTAGATCACATCATTATGTCAGGGCTTACCAGGCATAATTATTAACTTATCATTGAAACATTGCATAGCTGAGGTCATTAACCCATGTTATAGTACTTATGTGCTGAATTGGACATAGTAGAAAGTGTTTCACAAAGCTTCATGTTTAAACTATCACCGTGAGGAATGAAGGTCCAAGAAGATATTTGGTATCAGTCAAGCCTGAGGAAACCTGCCTGTGTGGTGTTGATAAAAACTTCCTAACAATGAGCATTTGTCCAAAACATAAAACCCTTCCACATCCCTCTCCGTCAGAAGTGATCTCACTTGCTTTTGAATTCCCATAATGCTTTGTATTCCAGTCTTATGGAACTGATTGTATTTTGCCATCTGTTCTGTGCAAAGGTTTTCCAACTTGTTTTTTATAACTGCCATCTTGGTATTTACATCTTTTATATGCTCAAAGTATAAATATATAACTTTTTACTGCATATATATATGCATCATTAATCATTTTTCCTAACTCATAAACCAAACCCAATTTCATTTTATTCTGTTTTGCTATAACTCCCAAATTTTGTTCTTTTTTGTTGAATGGACATTTCAAATATTACACTTATTTTTAGTTTTTCAGGAATAATTTATGTTTTACTTTTATGCAGAGATACATAAGTTTTTCATCTGAGATCCTGAATCCCCAGGCATCCACCCTACCAGTGTTTTACCCTGTACCACCCCTCTTCCCTGCTTGGTCCCTGGAAGATCCACAGAGCAAGTACAAAGGTCACTCCAGCCAGACTATTGTACCTTAATGTTGCGTCCAGTGTTGATTCCAGATCCATTCTCCCAGAACACAAGGCTGGACTCATGCAGGCATAACAGATTTGCTCCTTGGCCCCTTTCTCCAGGCCCTCATTGTTCCTACTGGGTTGTAATAAATAGGGGACACGCAAGATAGCAACCAAGACAAGAGAAAAGTAAGGTCAGGGAGAGAGTTTGTAGCCTCTCCCTCATCCTGTGAACACTCCATCCCTCCTAGAAGTGCTCAGAATCTTTGGCCTCTTTGGTCTCTGCCTGGAGGTCAGAGTGTGCTGTTACCAAGAGCTGCATGACCATGGATGCAGCTGCTGTGCTGTTCTTATATGACAAAATGAAATAGCCAAGGACCTTGCCAAAAAAATATCTTTTGTGATCTAAACAGAAAAAAATATTGCTGAAGAAAGTTTAAATTTTTTCATGAAAAAACTGTAGATTCTCTTAATGTATTATACTTATAATAAATATTTTGATTTGTTCTGCCTTATATTTTTCTTCTAATATTGGAAGTTCACATAACTCCCAACTTTTAAACCCCATCTATACAATCTTTTCATTAATTTTGTGACATTGTGTGCTATCATTAACAACTCGTTAAATCTGAGTTATTCTTTGACTAGTATAATATGCAGTTACATTGAATTTCTACTTGAGCTAGAATTTAATGTCATTTGGCAAATATTTTTGTTATTGTTTTGGACAATTCAAAAAGTAGAGATTTTAGTAAATTAAGTTGTGCCATTTAGATTGATGTGGATAATTGTTCTCTCTCTACGTTATTTACTTGTTCAAATAAAGGCATTAATGAAAGCAAATAATTATAAATCACTTGTTTTGGTTGCCCTTGTTATGCCAAAAAAAAATTAACTAAAAAAGAAAAAAGTAAGAAGAATTCACCTGGAAGGTTGATGGGTTTCTATCACCCAGAAGGGTAAGCAACACGAAAAGTTTACATTTATCATGTTCACAATAAATTGGCAAGGTGACCCTCTTTATTTGAAGGATAAGGATGTTTAGACCTCATTTTGTATCTGTCCTCCCAAAGCATGAAATGAAACTCAATACCTTTTACTTATTTCCCTGGATACTCTAATCCCTCCCTGCTTTACAAGTATCTCTGAGCTGTTCCTCCGTTTGTATCCACAGCAACATGAAATCCCCACTGGAATTATCTGCTGTGAAAATGCAGGTGCCCTTGTTTAATGTTTCATTGGTTTGAGCACTTAACTTGAACTTTTTTTTTCTATGACTTGGTGACCTTTGATTTCAGAGCAGAGGGCTCACGATGATGTTAGATATTGTTTATACACATTAAGCCAATACCATTAGATCTGAGAGTCATGCTTTTTTCTGTGGTTGTGCGGTTCCTGACATTTTATCTAATGCATGCCAAAACCTAAGATGTACCCTGTGACCTGCTATCTTATTTGCAGGAACTTTTTAAATATACATAGGTAATCAATTTAAAAGTCTTAAACATTTGATCTCCGTATTTCATCCTCAGAGAGCTGAAATCTCTTAGGATTCTACATTATAAATTTCATGATTTTGGTACCAATATTCTTAGTTGTAAATTTTTAAAAATTTTTTTAGAGAAAGGGGAAGGGAGGGAGAAAGAAAGGGAGTGAAACATCCATGTGTGAGAGAAACATCTATCAGTTGCCTTTTGCGCAACTGGGGACCTAGCTCACAACCCAGGTATGTTCCCTGACTGGGAATTGAACCAGTGACCTTTCAGTTCTCAGGCTGGTGCTCCATCCACTAAGGCACACCAGCCAGGGATATAAATGTAAGAATTTAAATATTTGGATGTTTCTAAATCAGGTTAAAGATAAAGTAAATTAAAAAATATGAAGTTGGATAAAATGGAAATGCTAGCAATAATCCCGTGTAAAGGCATGGAAAATGCAGGGAACTTGGCTGACTTGCAGGAAGATGGATGTTACAAAGGAGGTTGAGGAGGTTAGGTTAGGTACGCCCCATGAGGATCTATATACAATTCTCATGAATTTGTATTTAACATTTCAGTAATAAAAATAGTGAACATTCACTGAAAATGTTTTATGCAGCAGGCAATGTTCTAAACGTTTTACAGATACTATTGTAGTTAATGCTCACAGCACCTCTTTGTGGCATTAGGTTCTATTACTTCCATTTTACAGGCTAGAAAACTGAGCCCCGGAGACATTAAATAACTTGCCCAAGGTCAAAAAGTGACAAAATTCTAGAACCAAGAGATCAACTGAGGCAATCTGAAACTTGAAACCATGTTCTTATCTGCTGTGCTCTGCTGCTACCAACATGATGAGTAAATAAGGAGACTTAAAACCAGGAATGATTGAGATTGGGTTTAATTTAGAAAAAGGTTTCCAGTAGCTGCGTGGAAGATGGGCAAGAGAGGGAGAGAGACTTGTACCAGAGAGGCTAACCCTGAGACTACTTTTCTAGGCAAGAAGTTGAGCTAAGGTAATGTGTCCTGGAAATGGCAGATGGGAGGCATTCAAGAGATGTAGGCAAGGTAAAAGTGACTGGACATGGTGACCAGTTGTGGGAAGTGAGAAAGAGGGTAAGAGTCTGAAGTTGGCTCCCAAATCCTGACCTTGGTTGGTGGTTAGTTTGGTGGTTAGTTGCCATACCTTTGATGGAGATAAAGGAGGAATGGAATGGGGCTACAAGACCTTTATTTGGACACATATTGAACTTGGGATGCCCATGAAGCAGTCCTGTTAGGACTGATAGGCACTTGGAAATTAGGTTTTGAGCTCAGAAGAAAGTTATAGTGTAAATGTAACATGAAGTCATGGTGGTAAAAAGCATCACCCAGGGAGACAGACATGAGACTAGGAAGCTTCTGAGGGATAGATTAGGAGGAGAAGCTGGTTAAAAAAAAAAAAAAAAAAAGCAATCATAAAAGAGAACCTCATGATGACAATGTTGTCTCAGGGAGCATGTTCCATGCTGCACCTCCTGGGTGGGGCCTTCTCCGAGGGCCCATCTTTCACCATTTCTTCTGTCCCTTGATCTTCATGATCTGAATTAGTAATGACATCCCACCAATGCTAGGCCCTGGGTGACTCCCTGTCCATATTGGATCTCGGAACCCTACGCATGACTT
Organism: Mormoops blainvillei; assembly: GCA_004026545.1. Taxonomy (NCBI): domain Eukaryota; kingdom Metazoa; phylum Chordata; class Mammalia; order Chiroptera; family Mormoopidae; genus Mormoops; species Mormoops blainvillei. The sequence continues at coordinate 6,395 of PVJD01018305.1, read as the reverse complement.
CATTCCATCAAACCTAGCCACATGGCCATCTGTTTCCAGCCTGGACCCTGACTGATACAAGGATCTTCCCCCATTTCCACCCATTCTTTCTTCATTAGTCAACATGAGTGGAGACTTCTAGGAGCCTCCCAGTATTCATTCTAATCTTTATCCTTGGTAACAGAACCCTGGGCAATGTGGTTCTCAGGAAAAACCATTGTGTTTCTCTTTGAAAAAACATATTTTCTAGCCCCCCTTGATGCTATGTGTGGCCATGTCACTGAGTTTTGGCATTGTGAGCAGAACGCCATGTGAAATTTTAAGGAAACTTCCTTAGTGGGCAGCCCTTTCTACCCATTCCTTCTTCCTTCTGTCTGTAATGTGGATGTAGGATCTAATGGCTACAGCTCTAGGAGCCACCTTAGACCTGAGGAGAGCTTGAGAATGGAAACCTCCTTAGAAAAAGAGGGCCATGGCCCTGTCTTTCGAATCAGAGGGAATGGGAGAATAATGTAGATAGCAATGCTCTGGAGGTTGCAAGAAGGGAAACGGAAGGAGCTGCCTGGTCTCTGTTCTTTTCTTATGACGTATGAAATGTACTCACTTGAGATTGTAGTAGGGGAATAGTAGGGAGAACCAGAAAAGTTAAAGTAGTGACCTTGAAGATTGAAAAAAGGACCAGAACAGCCACAATGAAGAAGACAAAAGGAATTTGTCTTAAGTCTAGAGAAAAGGAATGGAAAGCTTGTGCCTTTATAGGTAAAATCCAGAAAGTACCCCCTCCTCCCAAATCCTTTAGAGAAATCTTTAACTGCACAAAAGCATAATGCAGGATACTACAGTGTGGTGATTTGTCAACTTACAAGCTATTTTATCCACGTTGTTAGAGCATTCATATTATTCAGTGCCAAAGGGATTAGTTTTTGTAGTAAAAGACATAGCTAGATAATTACTAAGCCTGTTATTCACATAGAACTTTAAGAAGGGCCTAAAACTGTATTATTAGTACAACATAAACCACATTACCATCACATAGGCACCAAAGCCAAAATAAATTTTAACTAAATGAGTATAAACATGTATTATTACTTACATTTTCCATGAAATGGCAATAAATCAAAGGCTTGTCATCAGTGTGCATTTGCAAACTGGCAGCTTTATGTAGCTGGGGTTAATTGTGACCTTTACGTTATTTGAACGTATTCAAAATTTTTATTATTATTAGAGGATAAGATGTGCTTGGTTTTCTTTGTATCAAGTAAGAATATTTACTCTTAAATGACACACATCCTTAGAGACTTTAGAGCAAAACCTTTCATAATATTTAGCTATTTTTAAATGTCAGGTGCAGTTGAGTTTATTACATTGCTGGTCCATGCCATCACCAAAGTCTCCTGCTTTTAGTGGTACTTAACAGTTTGTCAGTAAATTGATAGCATTTCCACATTTGGAAAATTTCCAGCTTCCTCATGGGAAAGGAGTGCAGGTGTTTTCCTCAAACTTGGTGAAGTTTTGTTTTTTTTTTAATTTCATTTTGTTTCATTTTTGTGTGTGTGTTTGTTTTCATTTGGTTGGTTTAAGGGGAGAGGGTGTGAACTAAGAAGAGATTTTAGGGGAAAAAACCCCCACAAATATCTTTCTCACCATACTGAAGCCTATATAAAGATCAGGTCACCCAGAAAATTTTGCTGACTCTAGCTGGAGGGCACATTTGCATCAGGTATGCTTTCAACACTGAAGGGAAAACACAGAATGAGCCTTAAATGCAGAAGTTCTTCAGAAGCCTCCACTTACATACTCACATGTGCTGTTTATGCTACTTAACATAACTCACAGGACTGGTTAGAGGACAGCTGAGTTGAGTGGAGAGGGCGCTACTTGGGAGCAGAAGACATGGCTTTGATTTCTGGCCCTGCTGCTTATGAGCTACGTGACTGTGAACAAATTACCTACCATTTCCAACCTTGATTGCCTTCTTTATAAAATACAGATAATAAAATTCTGACTCCCACACCCACCCCTAGCACAAACCACCTTAAAGATTAATCTCTATGATAAATGCCTGTGAACATGCCTCAGGCCTTGGAAAGCCTAATGCAAATGTGAGACAATTTTGCTCTTGAAAGGAATTCTCTAGAATTTAGTTTCATATCCTGATTTGAGAGAGAGAGGTATATATACAGGGTGGGCAAAAGTAGGTTTACAGTTGTTTGTATGGAAAACAATACAACAATTAATAAATAATAATGTAAGAATAAACAGTTTCATGTACTCAGACTGTAAATCTACTTTTGACCCATCCTCTGTGTCTGTGTGTGTGTGTGTGTGTGTGTGTGTGTGTACAGAGATATATAGATAATATATCTAGGTAGACATATCCGTATCTCTGTATATATATATGAAAGTAATAAAGCAAATGTTGACTGATGAGAATTAAATGATCTTTGGATCTTTGTCATCAATTTAGGACCTATAGGGCAGTGGAGGCAGAGGGGTTAGGTAGAGGTTAGAGGAATTCACACCCTGCCTCCAGACTTCCTCCCGTATGGTCTTGGACAAATGAACATTGCCTGAGTTCTGTTTAATAAAATGGGGGTCATGACATTGTACTGCTTCAATGACTAAATGAAGACATGGAAAGCACTAGATTGTAAGTACTCAGAATTTTAGATATGGGGGTTAGATCCCAAGCAGTTTCTTAGTAGTCTGAAATTCAAACTTTACATCAACTTATACTAAATTTACCTCCTTTCCAATTTTGGATTTCATTTCATTTTACTCTGAGAAGCAAATTTTAAAAAATTGAATGGTGCATGTCATTACAGTGCTGGAGCTTTTTGAAGTTTTTGTAATTTGCCATTCCAGTGCCATCTTCCTTCTTTCATTTAAATGGTCGGTTCTATTTGCAAGTTTGTGCGAAAAGAGTTGCTGGGTTCAAAGAAAGAATTCAACAATTGGATGGCACATGAAATAAGGTTAAACTGAATTACAGTTGACCCTTGAACAACACAGGTGTGAACCGTGCAGATCCATTTATATATGGATTTTTTAAATAAATACTGTAAAGGTATTTTCTCTTCTGTATGATTTTCTTAATATTTTTTATCCAGCTTACCTCATTGTAAGAATACAGTATGTAATATATATAATATACAAAATATGTGTTATTCAACTCTTTATGATATCAGTAGTAAGCTATTAGTAATTAAGTTTGGGGGTAGTCAGAAGTAATATATGAATTTTTGACTTCATGAGGAGTCAGCACCGTAACTCCCAGATTGTTCAAGAGTCAACTGTATAATAAACTTTCACCGAATAGTGCTTTACCTCTTTTGTATGTTTTTTTTCTTTGTCCTTAGCTCTCACCTGAAGTTTAGCAATCTGACACTAATTTCAACCCATGGACTCCCTGGAAAAAAACTTCTAGGCACTGAACAAAGGAAGTTTTTAGCAAGCAAGTATGAATTCTATTTGCTTTTTCATTCTGAGCCCTAAATATTCTAATTTGTATGCAGTAATTTCTATGCTAAATAGATTTCAGACTAGAAAGAGAAAAGTGGTGGGTTTTTCTTCTGGATTATAGATGTCACTTAGAAGATACTAGTACAAACCTGGTAATGAGTGAGTAGGAGGATTGGGCTGCCATTTTCTATTTGTGGAAAGACCTATGCCCTCTTCCCAACAACTGGGATGGAGCCTCCTGACCCAGCCACCGCCTGCATTTGGTCTCTGAGTGACACTATAGGGCAGGGGAGCTTGGCGGCTGTATTTCCTTTGGACCAGGCAACTCCCCCAAGGTTCAGAGTTGGGAGATTAAGGTCCAGTACCTCAATGGGGTGTGGGTCTCACACTTATCCCAGCCATTTATAATCAGGGACTGATCAGGGACAAGACCTTCTATGCCAGTTTAGGCAAGCTTTGTTGTTTGCAACCCAGTAGAACCCCATTTCATTATCACACAGCTTCCATTAATTTTAATTTCCTGTATCAAAACAAGGGTACAAGAATTATTAGGCTCCCTGCCTCTATATACAATGTTCAAATTTTTCTAATGAGGAGGAAGGAAATTGTTCCTTTTCACACTATTCATTTTAGAATCATGACAAAGAGATCCTCTTTCCTCTGTGAAAAACACTTTGCCTTCAAACAATGAGAAAACCTGAAGCTTTCTTGCCAGCAGAATCAGGGGCATTTTGACCTAATACTTTTATCAGACTATGAACCTTTTTTTTTTTTTTGAAGGACACCATTAAGGTGCTGTGAAAAAAAAAAAAAGACCGGTGGATGCAGATTCAGATCCTACACATACAAAAAGGGGATTTCGTTCCCCGAACTTTGGAATTTTTTTTTACTGTGAAAAGTGTATGATAAGCCAACCATGCTGGAGTTTTTTGTTAAAATTAGTGTAACAGTAAGTTCTGACAAAGAGTAGAGGATCAACACATGTACATCCCCTTTTCTCATTACCCTATTTCTAAATTACATAATTCCCAGGAAATGTTGGTGTTATTGATAAATGTCTCACAGAAATTTAATTCGGTCAGCTTGATAAAGGTTTCTATCAGCCCCTGTGTTAGGTGTGTTATAGCACAGAACAATAAGTAGTGACTCTGCTAGTGTGATGCTGTGTGGAATCTGTGTGTGGGAAGTGGAAAGTCACCTGGTTGGTGCTCCTGCTTCTGTACCTACCTCTCCACATTCTAAACACAGCAGCCAGAACAGTGCTGCATAAATGTGAGTCAGATCACGCCAACTCCTAACTGTCCAATATGGTGGCTACTGGCCACATGTGGCTATGTAAATTTAAATTGATTAGAATTAAATAAGATTAAAAGTTCAGCTTCTCAATTATGTTAACCATATTTCAAGTGCTCAAATAGCCACATGTGCTAGTAGCTGCCGTATCAGTCATCATGGCTGCAGAACATTTCCATCATCACAGAAAGTTCTAGAATGTTTCAACTTAAAAATCTGTCCCTGTTGAATTTTTTCTCTGACCTGATCTTTTACCATTTCTACTCTAGCCATACCAGCCTCTTTAATATTCCTGAAACAGAACAGGCAGGTCCCCACCTTGGGAGTCTTTGCTTTTCTCTCTCCAAGTCTTTGTTTAAATGTCAACTTTTCGGTAAGACCTGTCCTGACCACCCATTCATTTGCGACCAACACTAACACACCCCAGTCCTCCTTACTCTGCTTGTATTTTTTCTTGCTACCGAAATCCTTATAAATATTATATCATTTGCCTTTTAAAATTATGTTTTCTCTTTATATTCTGAATCCTTCAACTACAATGTAAACTCCATGAGGGCAGGAATTTTTTGCCTCTTTATTCACTGACGTGTCCCCAGTATCCAGGACACAGGTTGGCATGTAGCAGGTGCTCAATAAATAATGTTGAAAAAATGACATTTTGTCCGAAAGTACCTGTGAAAGTCATCTCAATCAGTTTATAGATAGGAACTAAATGACACAGCCAGGTGCCTCTGGATAGGTAACTGCATGTTCTCATCATTCTAGAAGCTACAAATTAAAACATCATCAAAAGGTTGCCTTTCAAATAGCCCTCATATTGCAATAAAGGAAATTATCTCTGGTCATGTGGTTTAAAAATGACAAATGCATTGACATCCATAAATTTAATAATTTCAATTTCTCATTTTAAATATGAATTCTGAACTTTGCCCTAACCGGTGTTTTGATTATTGTTGTTACTATATTTTAAAGTATACTTCATTGATTATGCTATCACAGTTGTCCCAATTTTTTCTCCCCTTTATCCCCCTTCTCCCTGCACCCCCCACCTTCCAGCATTCCCCTTCCCCTTACTTTATATCTTGTGTTGTACATCTAAGTTCTTTGGCTTCTCCATTTCCTATGTTATTCTTAACCCCCCTGTCTATTTTGTGTCTACCAATTATGCTTCTTATTTGCTGAACCTTTTCCTCCCATTCTCCATCTCCCCATTGGTAACACTCCATGTGATCTCCATTTCTGTGATTCTGTTCCTGTTCTAGTTGTTTGCTTAGTTTTTGTTTATGTTTTTTAGGTTCAGTTGTTGATAGTTGTGAGTTTATTGTCAGTTTACTGTTCATATTTTCTATCTTCTTCTATGTCTTAGATAAGGCCCTTTAAGATTTCATATAGTAAAGTCTTGGTGATGATGAACTCCTTTAACTTTACTTTACCTGGGAAGCACTTTATTGGCCCTTCCATTCTAAATGATAGCTTTGCTGGATAGAGTAATCTTGGATGTAGGCCTTTGCCTTTCATGACATTGAATACTTCTTTCCAGCCCCTTCTTGCTGTAAGGGATCTTTTGAGAAATCAGCTGATAGTCTTATGGGAACTCCTTTGTAGGTCACTCTCTCCTTTCCTCTTGCTGCTTTTAAGATTCTCTCCTTATCCTTAATCTT
>PVJD01018304.1:0-14875 GCA_004026545.1 Mormoops blainvillei | reverse complement strand
TAAGACTCTGTTTCCTACTACAGTGAAAATGTGGCAGGTAGAGTAATAAGATTTTCAGCCAGGAATAGTAAAAGGGCTATCCGGTAAGCGGCTTGTCAGTAAACAGAAAGATCCAGAATAAAACAAACTTGGAATAAAATAAGCAATAAAATAAAGAATAAGAAAAACAGAGTTTGGCTCCACCACTTAACCAATTTGCAATTTGAGACAGGTTATTTAGTCTTCAGAGTCAATGCTCTCATCTGTAACTGCAGATTCTGCCCACACTTCATCCTTTGAGCCTGGGAATCTCTGATCTAATGCTGAAAATGTCTGGCCCATAGAAGATGCTCTTACTGTTTTGACAGGAGAAGAAACATGCATTAGGTGAAAAACCTGCCTTATGCCACATTCTCTCATGGGGGCGGTTTCGTTTTGTTTTGTTTTTAATTTTCACAACATCCCATTTCACTGGGAAGGATGGAAAGTTAGAGAGGTTGAATAATTTGCCTAGAAGCATGTAGTTAGTGATAGAATCAAAATTCAGACCCACATTTTGACTTCCAGTTGAGCGCTCCTTCCCAACGAAGACGCAGCAGAGGTCTTCTCAAACCGCACCACACAGGCAGCCATCTTCCCTACCTTGGCGGAGGCCAGATCCTGTAAAATTTCAGATGAGTTCCCTTTTGTCGTGCAGACTGATGATCTCTTGAGTCTCTCTGCAGCCGCTTAGACCTCGACTTCATGCCAGGCTGTACTGATTACGTTAGTGTAAGATAACAAGCAGGTCCAGGAAGCAAACACCAGAACTAAACGAGCCTAGTTTGCTATAGTTTTCTGGCTGGACAATTTGTGAATTAAGTTAAAGCAAAGATATGTGGGTCTCAGGCATTGGTGTGTTCTTTGAGATCTTTCTCTGGACATTTTGAGTCCTGAATTAAAGAGCTGAAATGCCCAGTGCACATTGCAATGACCTTCCTACTGACACAAGGGGGGAAAGTGAGGAGGGGTAACACTGAAACAGAAGAGAGAGGGGGAGAGAAAATTAATATTTATTTTATGCCAACCATATGCTAGGTACTGTATTAGACACTTTATATCATTTATTTTATGGTACCATCTGCAGCAACTTTTATTATACCCTTTTTACACAGCAAGTGAATCAGAGCACGTATTTCTAATTTAGCCTTTGCTCTTGTCAAATGAGTCCATTTTTGTCAAGTATGGAGGTGGCGGCTCAGAATGACTTTTAGCTGGGATTCAGACAGGTCTGATAAATTTGAGAGGGAGCACACATGGATGGAACCTTTTTGCAGGTCTTCTGGGGAGCCTCTTGGCAGAGAACTCATGCTAAGTGAGTTGAGGGAGAACAAGTTCCATGTTCACTAAGTAGCTGAGATCCGTTCCTCACCTCTTTCTTACTAAAGGAACTCAGGTATTGGTAGGAGTATCAATATGGCTGGCGGAACACTTGTTTCCCTAGCCTTTCTTGAAGGTAACAGTGATCACATTACCGAGCTCTGGCCATGAACAGAAAGGAGCAGGAATCTGCACAGAGATTCGAGGAGGTTCCATTTTCCAAATCGAAGAAGAAAGATGGAGGTGGTACCACTCTGCTCTTTTCCATCTTTATTTGAGTGGCAGCCACCTTTTGACCGTGAGACAACAGTGTGAAGGAGAAGACCAAGCAAGACCAAGGGGTTAGCAGAGAAATTACCTTAACATGATTATTCTCCTCAAAAGCCACTTACCTCCAGACTTTTTGTTACATAAAAAAATTACATCCCTGTTGTGTGGGGTTTTTTATTTTATAAGGTCAAACACATTTATAACTATTATACCAACAATAAAGCCTTCCTTGGATGGGAAAGGAGGTTCTCATACAACATGGGTCTGTTGCTTTCATTTGTCTCCCTTTTCCCTCAGGACCATTGTCAAAGTATCAAGGAAAGCAGGGGACCCATGGACAAAATAAAAGTTAATAGAGCTCCTTCCTTGCGAAATACTCTACTCCTCTAACAATCTAACTTGAAAGAGGGAGATATGGTATGAGTTAGAGCTCTTTAGGTTCAAAATGATAGAAAATGTACACAGGCTGGTTTGAGCAAAATGAGGAACCAGTTGTCTCACATAACTGTCAATCCAGGGTGCGGTCAAGCTTTAGACATGCTGGATCCAGGACCTCAAACAACATAATCAGGACTGGATCTGCCTCAGCTTCTCTTCTGTACTCTACTCTGAGTTGGCATCTTTCTTGGGAAGGGTCAGGGTTCATTGAAGCCTTCTAGTTCCAGTCTTACATTCTGAAAACGCCAAATTCAGCAGACAGAAAATGTGTCTTTCCTGGTCTTACCACAAAAAGTTGAGCTTCATTTGCCTGACTTGGGTCATGTGCCCACCCCCAGAACTGGGGCTAGAAGTGGGTGAGTCAGGCCTACCCAAAATATATGTGTATAGGGTGGTTTCCCCAAGAATATATTTTCAAAGGGCATAAGAGATTCTTAGCAGACAAATGCAATGCCATCACTTTTGAGATGCTCTTCCAAGCTTTATTACTTAATACTAAAAAGGTTGAATGCCAGAAAACCCCGTAATTCAGCCATGATGGGAACAGCGATGCTCCCCGAATATAAAAACACCAGAAAGTGGTAAGACCGATACCTCAGACAGTACTGGTGTCATAAATAGGGTTTCTGGGGAAACACATTAGGGATGTTGCCCAGAGCCTTATAGCACCTGTGTGGCCTGGGTTGTCTATTATTATCATGCACTTGTCCCCAAAGGCTCATGAAGAACAATGAATTAGACGATCATCCAACAAATGCTGAGTGCCCCCACCATGTGCAGGGTGGTTTATACACTAAGTAATTATGAGGGAATCAAAGGCTAGAAGACATATAAGCCTTCCAAATTTTACAAATATATTTGAACATAGCTAATAACACAAAACAGAATATGCAGAGAACCAGTACAAGTTGTGCTGAAATGGAAATATCAGTGAAGGCTGAGCATGTCCAGGAAGAATCACAAAGAAAGAATGAGTATTCAAGTTGCAAAAAGAGGTATTTCCTTGCTGTAAAAGGCCACCCCTCTTCAAATCAAGATTTTTCTCCTGAAACTTCTACTTTGACAATATCTCCAAGCCAGGGGTGCAAAAGCTGTTTGACCTTCCAAAATTTATCTGCTGCTCAGGACTGAGCCGAGGGGGGGCAGGTAGGGGTGGTCAAGGAGGGCTCTGCAGAGGCGGAGCTATCTCAGTGGGTGGGCTGAGATGGCCCCTCCCAGCAGGTACAAAGGGCAAAAAGTCACTCAGGAGCATACACAGAGCCAGGCCACAGACCATCACCTCTCATCTGACGCAATCAAATAAACAGCCACAAATAAACAGGAGACAAAAGTGGACCATGCTCAAAAGGTGCATGCGCTCCAGGAGAGGGCACTTCCTTTTCTTAGGTAGGAGGAGAGGCCAGCATGTTTCACTTCTGAGATAGAAGATCCACTGGATTGACAGAAGGGTGCACGCAGGAGGAATCATTAGGCAGCATTCCTGAGGAAGCAGGAGGTTCTGCTCAGAGCACAGAGGGAGGACTGGCCTCAGACTGAGGAGGAGACATGTGACTAACCCACTGGAACAAGAAAACCCACCACAATAGGAATGGTAGTCTCTGGGCCCAGCCAGGGACTCTGTGGTCAAGAGCGTAAGTTCTGAGATCAAACAGAGCTAGTTTCAAATCCCAGGTCGCCACGTCTAAGCTGGGTAACCATGTACTCCATTTATTCATCCAAGAAAATAAGAATTCTATAATTCCATCATAGAATTGCCTTAAAGGCTATGTCAAATAATGCATACAAAAAGGCTTAGCTTAGCCCTGGCCAGTATGGCTCAGTCAGTTGGGCATCATCCTACAAAGGAAAAGGTCGCCAGTTTGATTCCTGGTCAGGGCACAAGCCTGGGTTGCAGGTTCAGTCCCCAGTTGGGATGGGTACGAGAGGCAACCAATAAATATTTCTTTCTCACATCAATGCTTCTCACCCTCTATTTCTCCCTCCCTTCCCCTCTCTCTAAAATTAATTAATTAATTATTTTTTTAAAAAGTCTTAGCCTAATAAGGGAAGGGCCTGTTGTAAACCATAAGACATGTATATTGCGTCAGACTTAGCAGTAATGAAAAGAATGTGGTAGGTCTTTAAGCGTAAGCATGAAAATATCTGCGACACATACTTCTAAGTTTTTTAAACAGAAAATTACAACATAAAATATAAAGTATAATAACATTTACAGTTAAAAATTCATATAACAACAGTGGATTGAAAAGCATGGTAATATGGATAAATCCCTGAGCTTGTCACGATACAAAAAGAAATCTAATAAGATTAGAGAACTTTCAAAGATGTTCAGGAGCCAACTTGTTATTTTAAAATAAGTAAATAAAGGATAAAATCAAACATTTCTTCTTTGAATTCCTTATACAAATTGTACTTCAAGGTAACCAAATAGTCCATAAGGGGGTGTTTCAGCCAATATTCCAGAATATTCCAGCCAATACAAAAGAAATAATGAAATTTGGATATCACCATTGGGCAACGCCCCCACCCCCCCACCCCATGAATGAATGTATCTGAATACTGAGTATCCATGAACATCAACATCACAAAGAGAAAACAACCAAAAGCTAGGAACCTGCTGATGGAATGCACAACACCTCTCATGAAGGAGTCTTGCCAAAAAATCAAATCTGAATCTAATCCTACCTCTAGAGGCAACTACCAGTACACAGGGGAAAACGGGGAGAGAAGAACACATTAAATACAACCACATCCATGCCAGTGTTCAAATGCAGGCAGCGGAAACTCTCAAGACAAGCATCCTGGTTTTTTAAAAACTAAACAAAATGACTGCAATGAGAAAGAAAAGAAATAAAAGAAAAGGAACTTAAAAATTTAAAGGGATTTAAAAAGCTATCCCATTGATACGTGTGGGCCATATTTGGATCTGGATGCAAAGAGCCAAACTATTAAAAGAAATAATGAGAAACACTGAAGAAATTTTAATAGAAACAGAATGCTTAAAATATTAAAGAAGTATAATTTTTTTTTTGTTTCTTAAATTTTTATTTTTCAGTTACAGTTTCCATTCAATGTTATTTTGAATTGGTTTCAGATGTACAGCGCAGTGGTTAGACAACCATATACTTTGCAAAGTGTTTCCCTTGGTATTTCCAGTACCCACCTGGCACCATACATAGTTATTACAATACTATTGACTGTATTCCCTATGCTGTAGTTTACCTCAAAGCGTATTAATTTTTTAGGTGCCTGTCTGGTGTCAGGGTCCCTAGCGGCAGGCTCTGAGACAAGAATTCACGTGTCAGTACTTTATTAAGGAAGTGTCCCCAGGAAAACCGGGGAAGGGAGTGAGGGAAAGGAAATCGGGAAGAAGAAAGGGGGCAAGAGTGCAATTAGAGGTCAAGTGTCAGCCTCAGCCTGGTTCTGTAGGGATCTCTGGAATGGATGTTTCCCAGCTTGCCCCGCTGTCAGACAAGGGGGCTGGACTTTCAGAGCTGGGCAACAGTCACTGGCAGTGGGAAGAGAGTGGGATAGGAGATACTTCTTTCTGGCTCTTGGTGGGGATGGGACGGTGACTTATTCTACATCACCCCTTCTAGAGAACACAGTCTTGATGTCAATGTGGAAAGGCCTGCTAGCAATTTCCCCAGAGCCTAAGGCTTTTGTGCAAATCAGCCCCTAGAGCAGGCCAGAAGTGTCCCAAACTCCCTGAAGCATTTATGCAAATCTTCAGCAAAAAGTGACATTCCTTTAAGCATTTTTAATGAAAATCTTTCTAACATGTACCACAGCTCAGAACTAAGGTCAATGAAGAAAGTATACTAACGATAATTTAAACTTCTTTAAATAACTTAAAATATGTTCCACAGAGCACAAGTTCCAAAGAACACTTGTAGGAGCCACACCAAGAAAGTTTTCTGACAGAGTCTAAGAGAAGAGAAGAGAACACACTCAAAGTTAAGCAGGTGCCTTTAATACAGTACTTCTTGGTGCCATTAACACATTTAGTGAACAGTGTAGATCTCCCAAAGGCCAGGGTTTCCCAAACCAATAAAGTACGGCAACAATTCTAAGATGCAGAGATTTTTTTTCCCCCATTTTAACATCTCTTAAATCCAGATGCCTCTTACCATGGATCTTATGAAGTAGAGATGAGTAACATGAAAGTATGTTTTCACTGTATGGTTCGGCCACTCATGCCCCAGCTCTAAATGCCTCCTAAGCAGGCTCAATGGGAACAGAAAGGGAACTGTGTGCCCACTGAAGTCCTACTTGGTGCCTGGCACACAGTACTTGGCTTTCAAAGTGGCTTTCATCAGACACAGAGGGGCTGATCTTGTCTCCCTGTTACCGAACAAAAAAGGGGGTTTCATCTGCCTGCCACCACAAAAGCCAAACCCCAGAGACAATTGCCAATGCAAAAGGAAGGAGGTCTTACTCAGATGCTGCGTGATCTGGGAGAACAGCGAATTTCCTGTCTCAAAGCTCATCTCCTCCCCAAAATCTAGACAAAGTCCAACTGTCCTCGGCAAGACCAACACAAAAGCCAGTGCCCAGAGTTCCAGCTCCATTTTAAAGTATCATCTTTGGCGCCCACAGGCAGCCACTAAGCAGTCATCCTTAGTTTGTTCCCAGTGGCTGCCCATTTCAGGATCCCTCCTGGAGGTGATGGGCCATGTCACTGCTAATGCCAAGTCACCCATGGAGAGGACAAGGACAGGCCAATGCACCATCTGAGTGCAGGTCCCAAGCTGTGAGCCATGACCAAGAGAACATTTGTCTGTTCCTCTTGGATGTTGTTAGTAATGGGTGTGGGATGGACCAGGTGCTTTCCCAAAATGACCAATCAACTTCCCAAACTTTCCTGTATTTTGGGGGCACCCACCTCTCCGTCCAATCCCTCCTCTCCCCAGGCTAGGTTGACAGGACTCTTTGGTCCAGCACCTCCCGCCACTATTTTGACTTCTATGATGCATGTACCTGCCCTCCCCTGGCTTCACATCCAATCTGGTACCAGAAGGGGATAGGAAGGTTTTTCCTCTATCCAATCATCTTGCTAGCCTTGCATGTGCTCAGTGTAAGAACTTCCTCCTGCCGCCATCTTGGCAAGTGTGAGGGAGAATCCCTTGGCCTCCAACTCCACACCAGCAGCAGAGCATCCCCAAGGCACGCACTCTGTTACCCATACAACACGGCCTCACAGTCCTGTGAAAGTGCTGCCTAGCACTACACTATGAACCTCATCATGACTCTGGGAGATTCCTAAAGGCATTCTTTGATTGGCTACACACCCTCAGTACTCAAACGCCCGACCTCCATTCCCAAGGAGCATGGCTCAGGGCACAAGCGGTTCCTAGGTATCTCCCCCTACCGTCACTCCTGTTGCCCACCCTTAGCCCATTCCCAGCGCCACAACAGGCTGGAGCCTCCTTGGTGGTCCGACATGCTGTCTATCGGTATCATCCGCCCCACAAGGAATTTGGAGTTTTGTCTGATCTATGGGTGCTAGACAAGGGGTGAAAGTCTAAGCTCCATGCCCTCTGCAGTCCCACACACCACCACTTGCCTAAATAACAAGCATCTCCTTCCCAGAGGCTCCTGCTAGAACAGACCCCTGAACCTTCACTGACTGGCAGGCTTCCACCAACAACCCATTCATAGGGCTCTGGGCAGTCTCTCAGCTGGACCCACACAATACCAACGTTTTTCAGTGGTCTTGGCTTCTACCGCCTCATCCACTGTTCCTTTTCCTTCTGGATAACTTCTGTCCTGCTTTCTAATTCATTGTTTTTCATATGCTGTAGGCTGAGTCAGATAACTGAACTACTAAAACCAAGCCTAAACACTGAATTGGTAGGTTCTGAATACAGGTTGGAGGTCATGAAGAGGGTTCTAGACTTGCCTGGGTGTCGCAGTGAGGCCAGTGGGAAGGGAGATGACGGGATGGGGCACAGGGGCCAGGAGAGCCATCTCACTTTCAGGCTGGACCCTGAGGGTGTAGCCGTTATCAGTCACCCAAGCAGTTGTCATGAAGTTGGTCTTAGTTCAGGCAGATACCCTTCTATGAGGAGGTGGGATGCGGGCAGGGCTCAGCGGTAAAATAATACAGACAGTGTGGAATTCCTGAGGTCTTTCTGGGAGGAGCGGCAGGTTCCATGTGATCAGGAACTCAGCGCTCACCCACAGTCAAAGACCGAGATGGAAAGTGTCTCTTTCTCAGCCTGGGCAGGACAGGGAACTAGGCCCTGCACGGCGCCAGTGTCTAAGGAGAAGAGGCAGAGGCCACATCCTGTGGACTGGGTCAGCTCAGCTGACATTCAGCGAGACTCACACAAGATTCGGGGTCTCCTCCTCATGAAGGCGGCTCTCCCAAAGGCCCACCGAGCCAGGCAAGGCCCCTGGGAAGCAGGCCATGGATCAGATGACAGGGAATGGCTGAGAGAGCCGGGGCAACTCCCACACTCACTCCCAAGGCATCCCAATTTGAATTTTTTAATCACACTGAAGCAGACAAACACAACCTCTCTGGGACCAGCACTGCTGAGTGAGGCAGATTCCAGATGGTACCCCCTAGGCAACCCGAGTGACAGGAGGTCTGCCAGGAGACTGCAGCCACACAGCAGAGAGACACACCAGGGTCCTTCTCTCTAATTTCCAGAGCCATGGCTTCATCCAAATGACCAGCTTGACACTGACTTCAGTGACAGGGGTCAACCTTGCTTGAAGGGACTCACCCTATGCCTGGTTTGAGGCCCTGCCTGAGAGAAAGAATTTCATAACTGTCCCCCTAAATAAGGAAGGTGATGATAGCTGCAAGTCCCTGTGGCTTTCCGATCATTCTCACATGTAAAGTCAGGTGGCCAGCCTGTGAGTCTCTGATCTCACCTGAACGTCTAGTTTCAGGTTTCTTTGGGGAATCATCTTGCTGAGGTGATAGTGGAGCTGAAGTGACAAGGAGGGAGATAAGATGAGATAAATGTTTGATCAAGTCATTTGACCCTCATCAGACTGGCAGAACTCTCTTCAAAGAAACTGTATTAAATCTCCCTCTTTTCTGCCCTTCTGCCCTATTGAAAGACTCATCCCCTCCTCCTCTATCTGTGCAGCCTGGCACACTGGAGCGCCCTCCCAGCATCCTCCGCTTGCACCATACAGAGACTCCGGCTTGTGGGCTTCTCCCCTACTCCCTGTGGGAGATTTAAGCCAGCATCCGCCCTGTGACAAGGAGCCAACTCCTCAGTGGGTTCGTACACCATCTATGGGCCAGCACGCGTCTGTTTAGGTAAGAAACACTGCACTTAACATGTGCCAGGCACTGGTCTAACTACTTTACAAATACTAACCTATTTAATCCTCATAATAACTCTGTGAGGTAGGTACTATTATTCTTTCCATTTTACAGATGAAGAAAATGAGGCACAAAAAGGTAAAGCGATTAGCTCAAATTTTCCTGGAAGCCAAATCTTGCATATTGTAGGTCCTCATTAATTATTGATCAAATTAAAATCTTACTGACTCTGTGCTAGTTGTGTGTATGTATGAGATGAGAGAGGGGGGACTCACGGGTAAGGTCCACAAAACTACTCTTACATTACTATAAACAGAACTTAGGTTGTGCAGAGAGCTCCTCACTAGTAAGCAATGCTCAAGGGCATCCCCATAGCTCTTCTTGGGGTTTTGCCTCTTAAGGAGTGGCTCCTACGGCTTGAGTTTGCTTGAGGCAAAAGGGAGACCAGATGACATGTTGAAGACTCTCTAAAAGACACTTGTATTGAAAGGACACGGTGTGCCAGGCACCATGCTAAGCTCTTCCCCTACATTGCTTCATTCAAACCCTCAACAATCCAGTGATGCAAGTGTTTTCATTATGCCCATTTTAGAGTTGAGAAAACTGAGACTTATCAGGATTAAGTGACTTTCCCAGGGTCATATGCACATGGTCTTTCAGTCTGCAGGCCCCGGGTTCTTAGCCCATTGTGTTAGATGGTGAGGTGGTGAAGGATAGAGGTTTATTAGAAGTGAGGGTAGGGGTTTATTGCCCTTATTGGCAAATATATTAAATGCGCTTATCAAATTGTCCAAGGTGAAAAATAATAACAATTCTCAACTGCTAGGGAGAGTTTGGGGAAATAGTTACTCAAATACTTCTTGGAAGAGGGTAAGTTGATACACATATTCTAGAGTGTAATTTGACACAAAAGCCCTTAAACAGTGACAATGCTTTAATTCTGTAATCTCATTCTAGGCATTTTGCCTAAGAATATAATTGGACAATTATACAGACATATGTGCAACGTTGTTTATTAGAGAAGTTATTACAATAGCAAAAATCTGGGAAAATCAACCAACAACAGGCAAGTGGTTAAACAACGTAGATATGACAAAACACTTAAGCACCCATCCGTGGAAAGTGCTACTGTGAGCCAATAGTCTGATAAGAAATGACACACATGATTTTTTTTTTTAGGTTGAAATATGTGGGTTACAGACTAGAAATAATTTTTTTCATGAAAAGTCTGGAAAACAACCCAACCAAAATTGTTGGTTTATCTCTGATGAGTGAGACTTTAAATAATTTTTCTCTTGATTAGTTGTACTTTTCCCTATAACATAATAATTGTGCAATTTTCTAAAAAATAAAATACCTTTTTAAAGAGAGGCCCCAGCATAAAAGAGGAAGTCACTGGCATGGCCTCGAGGAGTAAGCAGCGAGCCCTCGTGTCCGCCAGGAATCCCACACCCAGCAAAGCCAACTGCCACCAAGAGCAGTCTTCACCTGGAAGTCAACATAGACGAGAAAGGCAGGGAAAAAGACAAGTCAACACAGGAACCAGAATCGCCTTGATATTCAACTACTCGTGAAAGCAAATGTAGCGGAAATTATTTGAGAGGGTGCTTCTCCCCTTCTACTCCCTGTAAATGTGTTCTAAAGCAGTAACTGCCTCTCCGGCAGAGTGGCCAGAGCCTGGGAGGTCCAACCATCAGGGAAGAGGACCAGAAACAATGTCACCGGCATGACCTCAGGTCAGAGAACCAACACCCACTGTGGGCTGACCAGTCAGCCTGAGTTCTTGGGTGGTTTCGAGACCCATGAGCTGCTGAGGGCCCAGCCTGGTTCCTTGGGGACCCCACGATCCTGGCAGCAGAGAGTGTTCACCCCCTGGGAGGCTGAAGGATTAGATGCCAAGAATGTCAAGATCCCTGGGGGCTCACAGGGAAAGGATCAGTTCATATCTTGCCGGTAGAAATGTGAACTGTGATATTGCGGTGGCCTCTGTGTAAAGCCATCTGGAAACATCTGTCAAAATGAACTGCATATGAATCCCCCAGCCTAGCGGTTTCATTCCTAGAATGCATCCGCAGAAATAAGAGTGCCAGTTCAGGATAACGCATCTTGGTGGCTCAGGTACAGTGTTTGAAGAGTACATATAGTCATATTCTTAATTTCCAGGTGTAGCTGGTCCTGGAATATGTAACGAGGTAAGAATAAAATATTATAAGGTGGGATGGGGTGGGTTTCTCGTTGGAATTCAGGTAGGACAGGAGATGTGCCCATAGGGGATATGAACTACAGGTTCAAGGAGCATGATCCAATCTCAATCTAGGGGCAGGATGGCTCATGTTTTAAAATGTATCCCAGATTTCCTTTTAATCAGGGATGGAAAGACACACAGTTATTTCCACATAACAGTCATGGAAAAAAAGGAGTTTTTATACTCATAGTTCCTAGAAACAGGGGACACAAATAGCATGCCACACGGAGCCACATAAGAGCTGCACCAGAGTGAGTCAGGAGACATGGGGGTTAAGGAGGAAATGTGGGCAAGACCCCCCATTGTGGTTTCCATGGGGGAAAAAAAATGCATGAGTTATGTAAGCATCCTAGGACTGGCTCATTTGAATACTTTTGGCAGGCTCGGGGGCATAGTGTCTGTCCCCGGTTGTCCAGCACCCTGCCCTGGTGTGATTAGTGTAGAGGGACAGTAGCCCCAGTAAAAGCCTTGTAGAGGAGGTGGTGGGGTACAGGCCCTGTGTTGGTTGGTTTGCATGTGAAGGATCTGTCCTATTGGGTTTTTTACTGTGTCAAGGAATTGGCTGACCCTAGGAGGGGCAGTCTCTCCCGGGTCAGCAAGGTACCGGATGTCAAAACATCGAAATAAAAACACATGCTTAATTGTAGCTGGCTGGGCCCCAGGCATCCAGTGGTTCACATTCCCCCACTGAGGTCCAGAGAAGTGGGTGAGCCAACCAACCCTACTGCCAAGACAGAACACGGCAGGGTCGCAGTGCTGCCGGGGTAAAACACTGTAAGGGGAGAGGAAGCCAGAGGGATGGCTGGCTGGCTGCTGAAGTATCCAAAGGGGCACACAGGGACTCTGCCTGTCTGTAGAGGGACCTAAATTCTAGATTTAGGATTCTGACCTAATTTCAAGGCCCACATGCCAGGGCAGAGGCCCTGCGTGACATGCCGCCATTTTCTCTAAGGGTTATGTTTCTCTCTGGGTTATATCTTGCAGATAGAAACCGGAGCCTAATGAGTAACTGGGGCCCCCAGGGCAATAAAGAAGCCAGTGAGGGAGAGAGACATCCTTCCCTCTCCTTGTGCCAAGACTAAATTCCAAGGACTTGGGTGGCCTTGGAGAGCCAGGGGTAGGTGAGGAAACTAGTCAGGTCTAAGGATGGGTGCGCATGTGAGAAAGGAATGGGTCATTGCTTTTACCCAAATACCACCCACCTACGCCCTCCCCACCTAATCTAGGTGGACTGTGCCTTTCTGGTGGGTGGCACCACCTCGCTCACTCCAATTACTTCCTCGACAGTAGAAATTAATATTGCTTTTATTTGAAAATAGGAAAATCCAGATCAGAGAGGTTACACCCATTGCACTCGTCTGAGAATTTTATAGAAAGAAGTTTATCTTCATCTCAGCCAAAAGCTGGATCCTACTGAAAAGGACTGGTAATAGTTGCAGAGGCAGATATTGACCAGCTACATGATTGACATCTGGGACGGTCAGAAAAAGCATGGTAATGGACCTTTTGGGCCACCAGTGCCCTTCTTTAATGGGCACAAAACGCCCCCTGTGAGGGCTGTGCACCTGCGTGCTCTCTCCTTCTGCCACCTAACCCAGCCAGCCAAATTGCCTCTCTTAGCACGGAGCCCTGGGCACAGTCTGAGGCAATGCCTGCAGCCCCTTGGCCATAGGAAATCCCTTGCTACCCCTGGGTTTTGCCTGAAAAAGCTGAGTGTTCCCCCCTCAAACTGCTGACCCCACTCCCATCTAAGGAAATACCTTGTGCTTCCAGGTGGTCTTTGGCTGCCCGAATCAGAGGGCCTGTGCCGACATCCCACTGTTTTCTTACCCTTTTTGGCCACCTCTCCCTATAGGACACCTTGTGCTCATTACTTGCTTATCAGAAGGGCTATCTTTGTCTGCATTCACTAATTCACACCTTTTGCTCTAAAATGGCACAGATGTGTAGCCTCTGCCAATTATCTCGTGAAATGTGATAACCGCCAAGCAGCCTTTGCCGGTCCTCAAATTCGACAATGGGACAGAAAACACAGTTCCTGGTGACTGATGATCATATACCCACCCAGGAAGCAGGGCCCAGCCCTGGGATCCTCCCCTCCCTCTTGGACACTGGCTACTGGAGCTAGCTTTGAAAAGGGTCTCACGGGACTGCATTTCTCAGGCCCTAAAGAACATCCAAGTCCCCTGAGGATCTTGTTAAGGTACAGATTTTGATATAATAGGTCTGGGCTGAGCTTCCTAATAGAGCACATCTAACAATTCCCTGGTCAGGTTGATGCTACTGGTCCGTGGAACGCCCTTTGGGTAGCAAGGGCATTGGGAGCATACAGCTCTGAGTTTCGGATGCATGTACACACATATAGACTTGCCAAGGCGGACAACGGAAGCTTAAAAGACACACCGTAAAATGGTCTGTTTATCTGTCTGAGTTGTACTGCTCGAAAAATCTCTAAGTTCTTCACTTGGCTTTCAGTTGCTACCATTTTGATAATATTTATAAATACATCTAAAAATATCTTGCACCCATGCTAAATTAAAATACAGTCAATAGAGAGAAATAGAAACGCCTGAGGGAAGGAGCCAACTCCGGGCCACCGGGTAAATCCCTAGTGACTCCAGGCCGCAGGTGAAAGCGCTGATTTTCAGATGTGTAAACTGAACCTGAAAGGGCTCCAGAAATAGGCGCAGGTGGCTGACGTCACCTGACAGCTCGGCGAAGCCCCGAGTCCGGGCTGACGCAGGTCTGCCTTGTGCTGTGTGTGGTCGGTTCCTCTCCGTTTGACCGCAGAGCAGACTAATGGCGAGGGCCACCTGTATTTTTGCCGACGGCAGTGTTAAGAGGACACACCTCGATGTGACTGGATTAAAAAAGAAGAAGTAAAGATCGTTCTGGAGTTGCTTGCTTTATGTTTTGTCTTTGTTTTTTTCTTCAACAAGAGGCAAGCATCACTTAGAGGCGATACTTGTTCGCTGTCATGTGGCTTTCGTAGGCCCTAGACATCCTACTCCTCAGCATAGACTAAATATTTAGATAATAACACGATGAGATCACTGGGGAGATTTCACGGAGGGGTCCACGTCCTCACGGAATAAAGTTGGTTGTTTCGTTGTTCTTTTCTGACTGCTCAGCAGCCAGTTTCTCCTTTCCGGAAGCCGGCTTCACCCTTAAACGGTCTGCTCCCTCACCAAACACCTCTCATGTCGTGAGTCATCTTTTCTTTTCCTTTTTCAATTACAGTTCACATTCAATATTATCCCGTATTAGTTTCAGATATACAGCATAGTGGTTAGACA
>PVJD01018303.1:0-14871 GCA_004026545.1 Mormoops blainvillei | reverse complement strand
CAACAAGTATAACTTCAAAACAAAAAGCTGCAAAATATGTTGCTATGGGTTAAATTGTGTTTTTGCTCCCAAAATATATTAACGTTCTAACCCCCATACCCATGAAACTTAGTGGATATAGGGTATTTGCAGATGTAGTCAAGATCGGTCAAGGCCATTAGGGTGGTCCTTAATCCAAATGAAGAATGTCCTCATAAGAAGAGGGGGACTTGGTCACTGACACACTGGGAGAACATGATTGGAAGATAGGGATTTGTACAGACATAGAAGGAAAATGACCTTGTGAAAATGGAGGTCATGTGAAGACTGGAGTTATGCTGTTCACAAGCAGAACTATGACACTTCAAGGACCAGTCCAACACTGAACACGATTCTGTTGTAGTGCACCGAACCTCATGTTTCTGCATTTGTGTAGAACAAACACTACTATCTTGAAACTGATTCTTTACCTTAGTATACTAGAGTCACCTTGAATGCTACATTGAAAAATGAATTAATTTTTATGAAAATATTTCATTAAATTGAGTGATTTCTTCCAGAAAGTCAATGTAAGTTTCAGGTTTACCTAAGTAAATTTAAAGGAACACCCAGGGCTCCTTTCAACAGGTATTTATTCAGCACCAGCATCCAGGAAATTTTTGTACCACATACTGGGAATAAAAGCAGAAGCTAGAAGAGACCAGGAAGGATCCTCCCTTAGAAGCTTTGGAGACAGGGTGGCCCTGTCAACCTCTTGATTTTGGATTTCTAGTCTCCAAAACTCTGAGAATAAGCTTCTTTTGTTTTAAGTCATCTAGGCTGTGGTCCTTTGTAACAGTAGTCCTAGGAAATTAGTGACTATATGTAGAATTGTCATTTTTATTAAATGACAAAAATTTTAAAACATATCAGAGACAACTGAATATAATTATTGCACGGATTCAGCTGTTAATGGGTAGTCAATATTTGAATGTGAGAGAAAATTAAAATTTTTATAGTTCAAAGATTAAAGTTTTTCAAATTATATATTATTATGAATTAGGTTTTTATCATGCAGTATATTTTTCTTCCTTTTATTGTGACAAAATAACATTATTTTTCATAATCAAGATTTCAATTTATACTCAGTAATAATTATTGGCATATACTTTTAAAATGATAAAAACATTTAAAAATATTTAGAGATAAAGAGTTATAAATAAATAAATATATTTCAAGTTTATAAAATTTAACTATAATTTTATAAAGCAAGAAAATTAAGGAAAATGTAAATATTAAAAATATAATTACCATTTTCCAAAACATTACTATTCTTTTCAATTTTCCAAAATTGTATGTTACAATTTAAAGAAAATAAATTAGTATCTTTGAAAATTTAAATTTACTTAGGTAAACCTGGAACTTAAATATTGACTTTCTGGAAGAAATCATTCAATTTAATGAAATATTTTCATAAAAATTAACTCATTTTTCACTGTAGCATTCGAGGTGACTCTAGTATACTAAGATAAAGAATCAGTTTAGAGATAGTAGTGTTTGTTCTACACAAACGCAGAAACATGAGGTTCAGTGCGTTAAAACAGAATCGTGTTAAGTGTTGGACTGGTCCTTGAAGTGTCGTGAAGCATCTCGATGATGCCATCGGCAGACCATCCACACAGGACTGCCTACCAGGGAAATGGCGGGCTGTGCGCCAGGTGACCTGGCGAATAGGTTTACAGGAGGAGTCAGGGGCTGGGGATGCGTTTCTCTGTGCATGTCCTCTGAAGTAATGACAGACTGGTTTTAAATCTTATAACTTTCAGTATTTCCATGACCTAGAATGTGCTGGAAATTATCAACAATTCATCGACTTGGATCTTCTAAACATTTTAAAGGAATTTCTTAGCTTTTAATTTTTTTATGGTTTTTATTTTAATCTTGGGAGGAACTAAACATTTTTTTATAAAAACATACCTAAAATTGTATGCAAGAAAATCATTGTGGAATAGAAAATGTATAGAAATCTACTTTATAGGAAGCTTCAAATATTTCTTTTCTTTAAACAGGAATCTCTAGATTATGATAATTCAAATAAGAGGAATGCTTTTTAAAGCAAATTGTTAACTTATCCTAAGAAATTAATTGAAAGCAATTTAAATGTTATATATTTGGACATTTTACAAAGGTACACGATTGTACAATGCAGCATTGTTCTAAATCTCTATCACACATAAAGGAAAAATTACATTATATTGTTTGGAGAAAGAGGGAATGGCTGAGATTAAAACAAAAATGCTGTCTATTCAACTTTCATCTCTTTCAGGGTTAACGAATAGTGAGCAGTGATACTAAAACCTCTAATTCACATGATAGGGAAAGAATTTTCATTGTTATCCCTGGTGCAACTTGTGATAAATTTCCCGAAACTGCTTTTTGTATTTCAATTGTCTTTATTTTGCTTTCGGACTCATTCTGTGAATATAAGAAAACAGCAACAGTAACTATAGACTGAAATGAATTTACCTAAATCTAGATAGAGAGATGTTCGATAAACAGACAGATAAAATGATCTTTATAGATAAATACAGGTGATTAAAAAAATGATCTTTATATATAAATACCTTTCGATTTAAGAATAGTCATGAATATTTTTCTGAAATATTTTGGAATGTTGTTTATTTCATTTAATAAAATAATTGACATTCTTATTCATTTGAGCGGACGCTACTAGAGATTGTCCTGTGTCTATAATAGCAGTGCATTCTTATCTTAGGAGACTGTGTTTAGCCAATGGTAGAGGTTAATGGGTAAGCCAACCTTTAATGGTATATATTTAAAATTGCAAATAGCCATCATGAGAAGTAATATTGTTTATAATGAAATGAATACAAGTGTTTCCATTATGTTTACTTCTACTCCATATAACACCTGCTACATAATTCTTTAATTCCTATTTTATTTTTAAAGTTAGATTGATTCCAATATCTGATTTTGTTGGACAGATTTTTTGTGGAAGTGGTAGTGTCTGCCAAATTAAACCATTTCTAAGAGTGCTCATTTATCTTCCTTGGATTTCAACCAAACACATTTCAGAGATAATGATATAATGTATCTACAAAAGTTTAACTTGACTGGCATAAGGTTTAAGTAGAAAAAGTCTATCTTTGTCTATATTCATATCCATATCTATTAGCCATTCTACCCAATTTTAAAGAGCCTTATTCTTTAGGAGAGTGGATTTCAACCTTGTGTGCTTATTGAGATCAGTTGGGGAGCTAAAAAGGCACTGATATCAGGTTCCGTCATCAGAAATTCAGATTTAGTTGGTCATGGGCCCTGGTTCATGGCTATTGAAATTTTAAAAGCTCTCTAGGTGATTTCATAATGTCCAGTAACATAGTAGAACCACTGTTTTAGGATTATGAGACAGTATCATTGAGAAAGGTAATATCTTCAATTTTATCAATGTCCTTTTAAAATGGCAGAACGCTGCTTTCTTTGAACACATTTTAGAGTAACATATTTGATGTTACAAGTATATTATAACTTAGTTACTTTAAATTGACAACTAAATAAAATATTGTTAAAAACTATCCTTGACATTACTTTTATCCCTAATCCGTGAAGCTGTCATTTTTAAATGCTTGACTGTCACAATGCGCTCTTTGTAGTATTGATATCAAAGAGGCATGTTTGTTAATGTAGATTTGGATTCAGTGATGGGCTGATTAATATTTAACCACCAGATCTTTGAGGACAAAATGGTCCTGATTTGTAGTAATTGCCAATTTCCATGCTGTAGTGACCTATACCATGACCACTTTGAGGCCACGACATGATGTCAGCCAGCTCACAAAATTTCTGAAAATTCTGTAGCTGCTGCCGGCTTGGCGCTAGCTGTGGCATGCCGCTGTGCCACACCACTTGCTTGTGCCTGGCATGTTGTAGAATACTACACAGTCTCACAAAAATATGTTAATTAATCCTCAGATCCACACAGTGACTGAGTAACAGTGCAGTGGGTTCCAAATGAAAGGAAAGAAGTAAGAGGTTTAAAGGAGATCTAAATTTCTCAAGTCCAACAGCAGCCATCTATCTACACATGACTTGGAATGCTGGCTGTGAATCACATGCTCTTCTTCCTGCTGTCGGTTCATGACAATATCTTTACCCTTAAAAAGCCTTCACTCTGTGGTGAAAAGCCAGAAAAACTAATAAAGTAATACATAGGGTAAGTTTACTGGTGGATATAGGCTATGAGGAAAATGTATGGGGTGGTAGCAGGTGGCTTTTCTAGGAAGTTACTGTAAGTTGGACTACAGAAGAGCTTCCCAAGGAGGTGTGTCTTGAATGAAATTGTGTGTGACACGTACAAGGTATGGAAAATCAGGCATGGGGGCATGTCCTAAGGAAAAGGAACAACTGAGCATGTGCCAAAAACAGGATAAACCAGGGATTTCCGAAGTATGACTGAGGACATCTCGGGTGCCTGGGAAATGCAGTAGAGATGAGCAGTTGGGAGGACTGGCAGAAGACAGGCCGTATGATGGGTCTCGTAGCTTAGATTTTATTCCACTTGTAATGGAAAATGACTTGAGGGTTTCAGGCCTGGAAACAAGAGAAGCAGTATGATTCAAATGCCAACCTCCGATGCTCTGACCAAGGGGACGAGTGAAGCTTGGAAGAGCAGGTAGGAGGCTCTAGCCATAAATCAGACATTGAAAATGGTAGCATAGACGAGAGCAGATCAGCAAGAAGTATATATATATATATATATATTTGCCGCAGAATTTTAGTAATTAGTTTATGTGTGCTGTGTGATGAAAAAGGTTGAAAATCGCTGCCTTATGCCACAGCATAGGAGCAGAAACACTGGCAAATGGGTAGCAGTAACTATGATAAGTTTAGATTATGGATATAAATTAAAAGGGATGTCTACATCCTTAATCATTTTACCGTGAGACTTAAAAAGAGAAATCAAGGATTCTAAGTCAGTCAGACAAGGAACCAAAACTATGGATAAAACAGGAATTTGATAAACGGAGTATTTAAAAGCTATGGTAAAATTCAAGTGATCCCAAAAGGAATGATAGATTACCCTGGGACTCTCAGTAGTAGGAAGCTGTAACCAACCTTAGCTCCAAAAATTCCAACAGAATGGTAATTTCCACTTTAAAGTACTATGTGAGGAAGTTAGAGTAGGTTCCAATGTACAAGACCTGTCCAGAAAGTATCCAGCCAGGTAATGCAAAAAATAGAGACGTTCATTGAAGAAGATACAAAAAACATCATACACGGGACAATAATGCCTCAGCCCCCTTCAAAGGAGACACCTTAGGACCTCAGACAGTCCTCCCATGATTCATCTCCACTTAAGACCTTCTTGAGGAAATCTGGTTCATTGGTAACGGTTTGAATCGAGTCATTAGCAACTGTAGCACGATGTGTCTTCTGCTGTGGTAGCAGAAGCTGTAGAATGAATTTTGCCACAGCATGTTTCATGCCAAGATCCTGCATCAAAATCTAAGACAGTGTAGTTTTTGGAATCCCCAGATCAGCTTCTAGCTCTTGCACTGTCAGTCACTGATCTTTGTTCAACATTCTCAGGTGGTCTGCTTGTTGCAGGCCTTCCAGGACATGGATTACTTTTGACAGATTCTCAACCATCTTTGAAGCATTTGTGCCACATTTTTATTTGCACTGCACTCATTGCATTGTCCCCAAAATCCTTCTGAAACATCTTAATAGTTTCTGCAGGGGAATGTTCAAGCTTAACGCAAAATTTGATGCAGATTTGTTGCTCCGTTGGCTGTTATTTTGAATATGATGACCACATAGTACATATACTCACTCAATGTCTGCTGCCCCCACTGACTAGTACAGTGAAGTCGTCATTGTTCACACATGTGCATTCCAGTCCACTCTCCCTGGCTGCCAGGTTACATTGATGTTGCGCAAACTGTTCATGTTACATGAATAATGGCTGGACTTTTTCCGGACAGATCTTGTATGTAAACATGTAAAACTGAAAATGCTTTGGATTTGACCTAGAAATAAGGGGGAAAAAGTAACTTTACTAGCAACAATTTTTTTTTCTATTTTCCTCATCCTCTCCCTAGTGGGGGCGGGATACATTGGCACAGTAGTACGTAATGTCTTTATGGGAAAAGTAATTCATATTAGCAACAGAAAATTTCCTTGCAATTGCTCTACCCTGAAGTGACTTTTATATATCTATATATAGTTTAGAGAGAGAGGAAAAGAGAGAGAGAGAAACGTCAATTTGCTTTTCCACTTAATTATGCATTCATTGGTTGATTTTTGTATGTGCCCTGACATGGGATCAAACCCTCAACCCTGGGGTATTGGGATGATGCTGTAACTAACTGAGCTACCCAACCAGGCCCTACCCTGAAGTGTCTTACAGCACTAAGTGTATTTCTAGAGAGTATCATAAGTGTCTGCCCTTTTCCTCTCTCATGCAGAGGCTCAAGGCTTCAACATGTAGTCTTTGGACTTTGCTTGCTAATAATCTAAGCCAAGGCCTGCCAAGTCATGATCTTTTAATCTACATCTGGTCTTATTGCTCTGTTCATTTGTCTGCTCATTAACTGCTTCCTTCCCAATATCTCCTTCGCTCTTAAAAGAGGGTTAGGTAAAGAGACCGAGCTAATCTGAAATTACAGCCTGGCTGGAGATCAGTCAGTTTCTCACGATAATGAAAATTACCACGCTGTTTTTTGATCCAGGAATTACAGTAGAAAGACTTTTCCCAAGTCTCTTATTCTTATAGGTTGTATGCATTTCCTGTTTTTCAATTTTAATTGAACTTTCATTTAATTCAATTTATCTGTGGGCATATCAGTATATCATCTCAAATATCTCAAACATAAAGTATTTGGGATTCTTTTGTTTTGTTTTTTTGTTTGTTTTATTGTTACTCAACAAGATAGATTAATATAGACATCAACAAAATGCTATGCACACACATTACTGACTAAAAAGAAGAATACATGTTATGTTGGGCGTCAAGAGAAATCCAAAAGTTGAAATTGCGAATTTATAAACATCAGCATCAGATTAGTTTTACTTCACAGATAGGTGGAAGAGAGAGATTGAAATAGAGATGGAGGTGAAGAGAGACAGAGAGAGAGAGACAGAGAGAGAGCGAGAGAGAGAGAGTGTCTCTGAATTAATATTGTTATCTTCAGAATGGAAATGGCAATGATAATCCAAATTTGAACGAATGTGCCATATGGGAAGCTCCTCGGTTCGTGACATGGTCGAAATACCTAAAGCCTTACATTTTCTTTGGGTGCCAAGGTGTATTGACTGTGGAGCCAAGGCTTGTGGCTTGATTCCCGTGTGTTATATAGATGGTTCTGAGTTTAGGATATTAACATTGTCATACCTGAGATTGACATACGTATTTGATAGCCTTAGGCTGATGCTACGAATGTGTATTCAAAATGAATAGTGGATAGGGTAATTTAAAAATCAATTCATAATATTAACTTTTACTTTTAAAATGATATTTTTGAAATCGCTTAATCAATTTAATTCATCTTTCTTAGGCCTTTTTATGTTAACTCTGGTTATATTCATGCGTTAATCTGCTTTTCTTAGTTGTCTGACAAAAATATGACTGCAACAGACATAAAAGTTGGACAGTTAAATTGCTTGGAAATTAAAATATGGCTCTTAATGTTGATTATTAACTCTTTATAAGGATAAATCCATTACAATAAGCCTGAGGGTATATGCCAATTAAATATTTTCAAGCCATAAAAATAAAAATAGCTGCAGTGTGAGAATTTTAATTATCAACTGATGTTTTTTGACATGAAAAGTTAAGTTTTATAATCTGCCCTCAAGGTCATAAAACTAGAGTCTCTGGAGAATAAGTAGACATGTAGTCAATAGCACTTACTGATTTCTTCTGGGCAGAAGCTGAAGCAACAAACCTGGTGAGCTTTTGACTCCTTAAAGTATGATTTTTAGTTCCTAAACCTTATGTGGGATGGATGTTTGAAAGTCACATAGGAGCAATGCCACATATCATGGAGAAATATGGCATATTCCTGCTGAAACCTACTTTTTTTCTTTCTATCTTTCTTTCTTTTTTTTTTTTTTGCCTGATTGGATGATTTCTAGTACCACTAAAACCATATCTCCACAGTTCTGCTTAGTAATTTATTTAGTAAAAAAGACTAGTTGCTAAAGTTATATACCTTTTAACTACAAATGTGGGTCTAATGTCTTCTGTTTTACCTGGATGGCTGAGCTAGGGTGATTTAAGATGGTGGTTGAGTTAATTTCCTCAGATAGAAGCAAAAGATTCTAAATCTAAGTAATTTAAAGAAAAATCAATAAGTATATCATTGGAGAGATACTGTTCACTAAGTCAAAGGCGAAACCTAAAAACGAGACTTCAGGTAGGAAAAAAAATCTAACTGAGCTCATCAGCCTCGGCAGCAGAACTCCCTGCGTCTTATTCACAGCACTGCCGCTATAATTAACCAGAATTCCTTGCTCACAACTGCCTTTCCTTATATTATCCCAGGTAAGATTTTAATGCCCAGGGATATAATTTGATTAGCATGGTTGGTGCACATGCCAAACATTTAATTGGGACATGGCATTAAGCAGGGTGGCTGATGCCATTTCCACAAGAACTGTGTTCAGTGGCCAATTTGCAATGCAGACTTCACCAAGCAAAGTCAGGGAAAAGTACTGCTACTGCAGAATAACAGAATAAAAAATGTATGTATCTCTCAAATCTATCATTTTCTCCTTAATATTGTTTTCTTTCACCAAAAGCTGGAGTGACTTATAACATTCCTCTCAAGAGACAAAAATGGGCCATTTACTATGAGCAGGCTGCCCACACTGAACGTTGTGAAAGTGTAGTTTATAGGAGTCGAAAAAATAAAAGCATTGAACAGATTTTATTATTACTTCTATACAAGTATGGGTCACCCTTAAAATTAAACCGTATTTATATTTAATCATTAACTTTAGTTTAACCTGATGAAGCAGAGACCTGGTTTTCTCTTCCCCCCAGACAAGGGCTTAAATTACATTTCCTAGCTTCCCTTGCAGTTAGATGGGTCAGGTGACTGCATTTTAGCCGCTAGGATTCGAGGAGGCGTGGTCAGAACCACTTGCAGACTGGCCTGTGTAAACGCCCGCATCTGCTCATCTCTGCTAGCCCCATCGCCCCTCTTCTGATCGACAAGACTGGAAATACCCCGCAGAGCAGTGTTGGAAACTCCGTTTTGGAGGTGGCAGAGCCGCCCTCCGCCAGGATCCCCTAGTGACTGTGTCGAGTAACAAATGATCCTCCCATTCCCACCTCTTTGGGTTGGTATATGAACAAGAAACTCTTAATACTTTTTGGGCCTTTATTTGTGTTTAGGTATAATTATTTTGGCAGTAATAGTTAACCTACTTAATACTCTGCATAAGATTTGTTTCTCACTGTGGATGTGGCTTCTTTCTAAACACTTACTTCGCTGTAATTGCACACCCCTGAGGAGAAGAACCTTGTGAGTTATGAACTAAACCCAGTGGAAGCAGCTGATGCGCGCGCCGGAGTGCCCGGCCACGACCTCGTGCAGGACGCTTCCTGGCAGTGCCTGTGCTCACGCGGGTGACGCGAGTGAAGGTGTTGGTTGGTTGTAAGAAGCTTTCATTTGACTGAGTTCTGGGGCCCACCCCACAGTGAGCAGTATCTCTACCTAAATGTTAGATTTCCCTGTGTTTCATGAGTAGCATTTATTCCTAAGGCAGAAAAAGAGACTGAGGGAGAAATTCTCACTGTACTTTGCAGACATGTAATTGGGTCTCTTACCTTTTTCAAAACGTCACAGCCTGTATCACTTCTCCCACAGAAATAAGAAAATACCCCTGAGAGTGACTACTTCACTACATTGCAGTGTGGTATTATAAAAGCTAAATATACCACACCTTCCCTTTGTCCTTCCGACCCCCACCCCCCGCCCCTGAATGAGAAGGTCACATGTAAATCCTAGCAGGATGATACAAGAATTTGTACGTGGATTTTTTTTTAACTGACTAAAATATTATTTATTTTAATGCTTAGAATATATAGTTTATCAATAATCATTTCATTATTTTATTTGAATAGGAAAGCACTAATGTTTGCTGTCCTGGAAGAGAGATTCTGGGGGGAAAAAAAACCCAACTGAATTCTTAAAACCATAGCCCTTCCTTTGATCTCCTGGCTTTTTCTCTGGAGTAAGACAATGGCACTCTCAGCATCAATGCCAGCCTCAAGCGTCAGATGCCATAGCGAGGGCATTAGAGGCAGAGGGCTTTGTCTGGGTTCCCTGAGGCACAGGACTCCTCGGTGCGGAGTTGAGGATGAGGACAGTGTTCCCCAGATGGCAGCGATGGCTCAGCTCGGTGATGCTCAAGCAAGAGCTGTGCCTGCTGGCTCACCCAGACACTTGGGCAGGACTGCTTGGTCTTTCAGGATCTGGGAAGGAGCTGCCATGTGAGCCTTCCGGTCCTGAGGCTGGGACAGGCCAGGCAAACACAGCTGCTAAGACCTGGGAGGAAAGAGCATTTTAATCTTTCTCTGGCCTCAGGAGGCAGCTGGCAGTTAAGACCTATCTCCTGCCTGGTGCAAGGCTAGGACAGAGCTGTGGCTTTTGGTGGGTACTCCTTTGTTCACCCTAGCCTCATAACCCTATCTGATCACTAAGGGTGTGAAAGGGAGAGAAAAAATTATTCCATGCTTTAGAGCACAAGGAACCACAGGAAGGAATAATCAACAGAACGCAGAGATTAAGTTGCTCACATGGAAATGAGGTTACTGGAATCAGCAGACACCAACCTTGACAACATGATAATGCGGGTCCTTGAGGGGCACCAGTTAGGTTATTGAAGTCATGATTTTAACTCTGTGAAAACTCATGGAAACATTTGGAAGAGTGGGTCATCAGTATTCAGCACCCAGTTAGTGGCCTGGCAGATCATGTGAAATTAATAGCTCAGAACCCACAGGAAAATAGAGATGGCAAGTAATGGAAACAACAGGCATTTCTAAGATAGTTGCTAGAGATATAATATGAAAATAATATGTTTTAGAAAAAGAAAAAGAATAGATGCTATAGAAGAAATGATTAAATAAATCAAAGGAGATAATTTATCTGATCCAAAGAAAGATTTAAAAATCTCATCAAGTCCCAGGCAGGAGTAATTTAAAAAATGCCTTTACCATCCTAGTGAATACCTTGAATTCCGAGGATAAAGCCAATAATCCACAGCCTCCACCACTACAACAAATTACTTATAGAAGAAAAAGAAACATATCAGCATTGGCTTCTCACTGACAGTACTACTTGGTAGAAGTCAATGCAACAGAAAGAAAAATAGTCCAAGAATAATATATTCACATAAGATATAATTTGTATGTTAGGTTAAAGAAAGATATTTAAGGAATGGATACTATTTTAGAGAGTATATTAATGCCAAATGCCATCAGAGGAACATAGTTGAAAAAATAATTTGACCTACTGGCAACTGAACAAAACCAGGTAGGGAAATAAGCAAGATAAATAATTACGACTAATACATTTTGACACACATGCTTATCTTAGTAGATGATAATGCAAGGATGATTATTTAAAATACATTTGCAATATTATGAGTATATATTATAAGGGAAAACCTAATAATGACCAGTAGTAGGACTGATAAGCATGATAACATCTGGGAGCTGGGTAGGGTTTGGAGTGGGGAAATGGACTCTCTTCAGGTCCACTGCAAAACGTGGGTTAAAGAGGTCAAGACAATAGGCCAAGAGAGCTTAGAGGAGATGACCGACATAAGTAACAGTTGCCATTACCATTAAGAGTAATAAGCCATTTAGAGTAATAAACATTAAATGGAGAATAACATTTAGTAAAAAGGGATCCTGGAGAAAGGGACTCAATACACTTTATTTTAAAATGTCCACATTTTTAGACTCAGTACTTTAACTGTTTGGCTATCTTTTCTATGAAAGTAAAAGGCCAAGAAGAAAAATACAAAAGTGAGGATGTTTAATTCAGTGTTCACAGGAACAAATAGAACCTCAGAATAAACTATACCCATGAGGAGAGCAATGGCTAAAGTCATTGAAATTCCCACATTTTGGTTTCATACGAAACTCCTTAAAGGATTAAATTATACATATTTCATTAATGAACTATAATCTACATAATTCTACTTTCTCTGTATGAGTAGCCTAAGATAACTATTTTAACTTTGAGTAATAATGAAACATGGCTTAACATATTCAATCAAGTACAATTCAGTTTCATGAAATGATATGCCTTGAATTCAACAGAATTAGTTGTTATGAAGTTTTCCAATAGGAAGTATTAGCTTTCTTAAACTCTTTATTTTGTTGTTCAAAATCAATTCAGATTTTCCCACAAATCTTTTGCAGCCTCTGTCTCTCTTCCTTTCATTCCAGAAGCGTTTCATTAGATTTCACAAATGGGTGAGCCTGTGAACAAGTGAACTGAGATAAATGCGGTTTGATTCACTGCTTCTCTTTCATTAGACTAACATGCAGTAGATTACTTCTGTTAATCCAAGTGTATAGAATTTTTTTTTAAAAAGACTTCTCTTTAGAAAGCTTGTAAAGCTAAATGTAGATTTGAGCCAAGCATCCCTTATTATTCAAAACATCTATGCAAGTATGAAAGTGTTCTTTTCCAGAAATGTTTAGTAACATATATTATGAGAGCCAGTACTTAAACTCCATTTGTTGTTTTTCTTTTTTAATGTGTGGATGCTTATTAATAAGAGACATCTAAGTCAAATCTTTCTTATTAGCAGATACAATTTTTTGCATGTTAACTTAATTGCTGCAGTAAGTGGCTATTTTAAGGTAAATGTGAACATGTTTAGATATAATTAGGAACAAGTAATTCTTTGAAAGGGCAAAATGGTAATAGTTTTTGCAGTTTTGGAAAATTAGCTGCCATATTCAGAGATAGAAAAAAAAAAAACTAGTGATCTCAATTAATTTAAGTTGATTTTAATACATTTAATAAAATGTTTCTGTTTATCTGGTATTTCCCTTTATACTTTAGTGTTCAGGAATTTTATCAGAAGGGTAGATGATAGCTTTCTAGAACTCTTGTTTGAGATTAATGGAAATATTGACTGTTTATTTTATTTTGGAAGTTCTTTATAACTGCCAACCTATATATTATCTGGTGTTGCCATGGATTTTTAGTGGAAAGATCAACAAAATCTTCAAAAGGGATAACATTAATTTATCAAAATATTATTGAATTTACCCACCTATATTTATAAAAAACATTAAATATAATAATAACACTACTTTTACCATTCTTAAATTTTTGGTAATATTCAAACCATTCTAAGATTATTAAATTATTTCTTAGTGAAGTTTATTAACTTAAAAAAATTTTAATTTGTATTTTAAAGAGTATCAAGGCTACTTTTATTTATGGAAATATGTTATGAACATACTCAAGTATAATCTTGTTTGAACACCTTGTTTTCTGTATTAGCCAGAAAACAATTCCATCAATTAAATTCATTACTAAACTATTTGAAAAATATTTTATTTTAGTTTCTTCCCAGGTTCAATAACATTGACATATTTTAAATGTATAATATTATTATTTAAAAATTTTATATTAAATTTTATAGGTTTAGGCAAGTAAATGCATTATAGGATAAATACTCTAATAAATTTAATAAAGTTGGGAGATGAAGCAAACTGTCCAATTTTAAATATCATGTTAATTAAACTTTCCATTTATAGCTTTGAAATTTTTAAAAATGTTGAGCTTATTATAATTATAATGAAATATTGAGCAGAAGTATATGAACTTTAATAATTGATATCAGTGTATTCTCTATATAACTATGGAATGTTGAAAAGAAGTAATTATAAGAAAGAAAGAGTTCATATTGGGAGGTTAATGTTTTTAAAATCTATATAGATGACATAAAATTTTAGGATAGTTGTTATTTGACCTTGAACAGAAAAATGAGAATGTTATTTTATGCTGATTTTAGTTACTGGGGAAAAAAAACTTAAACTTTTTGGAAGTCGACGTAGCTCATTTCAGTTGCCTTTAGGGACAGTTTGATAGAACATGAATCTCCTAAGATAGCTACCTCAAATTTTAATAAGTACATCATAATTTCAGTTCACTACCATATCTGGGTAAATAGAACTGGGCAAGGACCAGAAAACTAATGATCACATAGCCACTCCGTGGTCCCCCACCCTCTCTTTCTCTGCAGATCTAAATACATGAAAATTATAAATAAGAGGTTTGCTTTCTGATCATTGAATCAGATAAGAGGATCTCGATGAGCCAGGTCTGTCTGGTCTTTAATGAGATCAGGCAGAGACATATCCATTTCTGAAAGGGGGACTGAGATACTCAAATTCTGTTGATTTGTGTTAACACTTGTCCTGTATAGTGTTTGTGTGGATAGTAACAACTTTTATTTGTGTTAGTAATTCTCTCCCCATGTGTGTCTGCAAGGCTGACTAATCTTTCTGTATAATACATTACTTCCCAATATGTTACTATACTGTATCAGGTTAAAATTAACCTATCTTTTATTACAGGGGATTCTCAGCCATAGAACATAGAAGGGTAGAAAAAATTATTTTTCCTCCCCTATAGTACACTATGTTTAACTAAAATAAAGACCTAATTATAAATAATAAATTATCTGTGTAGGAAAAAGGAGTCCACTACATAAGTGAAAATACATTAGTCTTAGATATTGTTACTTCAGTTGATATTTCCTTTTAAAAGTCTCTGTGGTTAGTCAGAACAGCATAGAACATTCACTAAGGAAATTTACTAAAAAAATGCAGAATTCAAGTCAGATTTT
>PVJD01018302.1:0-14880 GCA_004026545.1 Mormoops blainvillei | reverse complement strand
GCAGGGGGCTTGCTGAAGCTGGCCGGGGAGGATCCGCAGACGGGGAGCGTGCCTGCGAGGCGGCCGGGCAGGCGAAGAGGATGCTGGCTGTGTCTCCGGCACTGTGCTCGCGGGCCCTCTGCCTCCTCGTCGGCGGCAGACACCCCTCTGCCACATCGGGATCCCACCAGCCGCTACTGCTGCAGCAGTCTCCTCCCTCCTTCCGTAGCGCAGCTTCCTGCCGGAGAGAGGCCTCCCCTTCCTGCCAAACACTGGGTGCCCCCGCCCCCCAACTCTCAAACCCACCACTGCCTTTGGCATGGGAAATATTCCTTGTTTCCAGTCCCCTCCCCGGTTCCAAAATAAGGAGCTGTTGGGTCCTCCACTCAGCCTCTCTCACCACTTCAGGTTCTTGGGCTCCTGTGCTCACATGTACCTCCAACCTCTCAGTACCCATGCCCCATCTGCTTTTCATCTTCCAGGAATTTGTCTTTCTGTTTTTAGTGACCTTATGTAGTTATTCTTTATACATAAATTCTTCTTTCCTCTCATTTGTAAGGATTTGTAATAGGAAGAGAAAAATGTGCTAGTACTCAGTCTACCACCTTATCTTGACCAATATCTAGGTAATGTTTCCTAATGGTCATTCTTGGATTTTACATCTTAAGGATTTCCTCTGCCTCTATTTACTTTGTTTTTACCTTATTGTAAATGAAATGCTTGCACAGTGGGAGCACCATGTAAATTTAAGAAAATTGACTCCAAGAAAATAACCAACTGAAATTCCAACACCCATCCCCCAGAGCTCACAGCAAAATGTTAACACTAATTATTTCTTTTGTGATTTTTCAAGCTTTTACTAAACTGGGATCATTTTGCATATGCAATTTCATGCTCTGTTATTTTCAATATAGAAAAAGCATTTCCTCTGGACTTTGGATATTTAAAAAAAACATTATTTCTCTTACTCAGTCAACAAATATTTCTTGAATCCTTATTGCATATCTTATCATTTGTCTATAAAACTCAATTTTACATTGACCACAATTTAACTTTTCTCTCATTACTGGACATTTGGAAAATGTATGCACAATAAGTGTTATTGTGATCTATTTATTAGAAAGGAGAGCTTAGGAAAAAATAACTTTATAAGAAACAGGTAAAGCGACAGTTTTATAATTCAGTGGAAAAAGACTGGTTAGTCTTTAAGCAATGCTAGAATGACTCTGAATATTTGAAGAAAAAGTTACAATAAATTTATCCCAAAATCAATATTTGATTTACTAAAATGTAAAATTCAGCAAAATAAAACAAGAAAAGGTAAATGAACAAACCAAAATCTCAATAAATAATATGAATATTTAATAGTTACTCATAGTATCTGAATCAGGTGATGGGTTAAATGTTAACAGAACAACCACATTTAAAACAATAAAATAATTCATAAAAGGAAAAATAAAATCAATAAAAAATTTGATTCAAGAAAGTATGAAAGAACATTAAAACAGTAATGTCACTGAGCATGAGGAAAGAATTTTGCATCTAGTGCTGCTGCAAATGAAATTTCATACAATTTTCTTGTGGAAAGCAATTTGCAGAGACACTTTGATCCGTGCAAGGGTTTATTTAGTTCTGGTTAACCCTTATTCCTGGGATATCACCCTTGGAGTTCCAAACAAAAGTAAAGGGAGTTTATCAGGGCTCTGGACTCCAATTTCTGTATCCTTAAGCTTCAATGTGAAGTCATAACGTCTCCTGAGCTTCCAAGCCTTTCAGCAGTTCCCTCCAGAACAGGTAAACTTCCCCGGGGGGGAAAAACATCTTACCAATTTCCTGCTTATCTTTTTGTTCTCCCTCGTGCCTTGACTGGGTAATTATTTCTTATCTGGGTTTTCAGATGCCTTTGAGCAGATTTATTTTAAACTATTTTGTCCAGTTTTTACTGTTTCTTTAATGAGAAAGCTGTTTTGAATTACTTAGTCTTTTATTACTAAAATCCAAAGCCCTGTATTTTATTATAAAATATATTCATTCAACTATTTGTAATAGCTCCACCCAAATTATCATCAGAGTAGGTTGGATATTTTGTGTTATATTAATACAATGGAATATCATATAGGAGTTAGAATGAGAAAATTACAACTACCTGAAACAACATGAATAACTCTCACAAATATTTTGGAAAAAAAGAAGACAAATGGGCACACATTTTTTTTCAATTTATTTAAATTTCAAAAATAAACTAAGCTATAGACTTAAAATTTAAAATAGCATTTTTTGCAAGACTATTTTCCAAATAGATGGTA
Organism: Mormoops blainvillei; assembly: GCA_004026545.1. Lineage (NCBI taxonomy): Eukaryota > Metazoa > Chordata > Mammalia > Chiroptera > Mormoopidae > Mormoops > Mormoops blainvillei. Next base: position 12,595 of record PVJD01018302.1, on the reverse strand, counting down.
ATGATTTACCTTTTTTAAAAAAAGATTTTATTTATTTATTTATTTATTTTTAGAGAGAGAGGAAAGGAAATAGAAGAGAGGGAGAGAAACATCAGTGTACAGTTGCCTCTCACGTGCTCCCTACTGGGGACCTGTCCCACAGCCCATGTATGTGCCCTGACTGGGAATTGAACTAGCGATGCTTTGGTTCACAGGCCAGCACTCAATCCACTGAGCCACACCAGCCAGGGCATGATGATTCACATTTTTATCAGCAGTTGATGAAAGAACACTTTTTTGTAGAGCTATTTTTAAATGGGTGTATATGGCAAGAGGGGCTCCTATAGAGCAGCAAAATGTGTTGAATTATAACATCATTTGGCATTGCAATTTAGAATCTAAACACACTTCAATTATGTCTCCCATTTTTCTTTTGTGAACTTCTTAAGGCTAATCTTGCAGAGCACTAAAATGTTAAAATGATTGTTTTAGGACCAGGTACACAACTAGTCAGAGCCAATTGGGCACAAACTCCTGGATAAAAGATAGATGATCTCTTTCACTGGACACGAGTGAACTTGAGAAAATGTGAGAATCAAACTGCTCTGTTCACCTCACCATTATCTGGAAACTGAGGATGAAAGCAGCACAGAGAACAGATCAGAGCTGTTGTCCTAGTGACACAGTTACCTGTAGGTGGTCATGGTCACTGACTTCCAATTCATATCTCCTTCTAAAAGGTTACTCTAAGCTAATCATGGTAATACCATTCCCCCTATAAGTGATTGGTTTAGTATTTGGCATATGATATTATCCTGGACAATTAAACATAATCTGTCAGTTTGGGGACTTCTGAAAAAAATTCTTTACTCTTAAGAGAAACAAGAAGTGATGTTTCCTTTTCTTTTTTAGAACAATGCTATGTCTGTATATAATCCTCTGTAGCCAGCCTGAGGGTGAAACCAGTATAATGAATATAGAAGAAGAGAGAATGGGAGTACTCTGAGCTCTTTAATCATTTCATTTCTCTAATAATCATATCATTCTTGGATTCTTACATTTGACCCCAATTTATAAGATAAGAAATTTCATTATGGTCAAAGCAACATGAGTCGGGGTTTCTATTACTTGAAATTGAATCTAAAATGACAAAGTGTCTGTTTAGTAAATATATATGTATCTGTACTTAATATATAAAAATACATACATAAAAATAGGAAGCTTTATGTGTGGTTAGGAATAAGTAAATCTGAAAATAGGTGTTAAAAATTAGAAAACTATTAACATTTAACTTAAGTGTATTCATTGAGTGACTTATAATGGAATTTATTCACTTATATAAATTATAATGTATACAATTTATATATGCAAATTAGCATCTAATGTACATATCAGTATAATCAAATTTTAAAAAATAATTCAAAACCCATCTTTTCAGAAAAACAAAACATTAAAAACATTGATTTTTTAAATGTTATTTTTTAAGATCCAAGATGGTGGCAGATTAGGTGGAAGCTACACTAACGTACTCCCAGGACCAAACTGAAATTACAAACTAAATTATAGAAAAATCATCATGATAACTAACTGAAGGCTAGCTGGAGAGAAGCCTTATAATGAAGGACTTAAAGAGGCCATATCACCAATGGCTTAGAGAAGCCATATCAAGGCTGGTGAGAAGTGTGGAGATGCAAGAGGGTTGGCCAGGCTCCAATGGGCAGCAGCTGAAGTTCTCTGGAGGAATATCTCAGCTGTGGAGGAGTTCTCCCAGAGAAGTGTGGACTCTACACCCCAAGCTGGGCCCCTCAGACTAGAACACCGGAACAAGGAAAGACGCCCACATAACATCCAGCTGTAAGAAACGGCAGCTTTCTGTCTGTCAGGGAGAGATTGCTAGAGACACAACTACCCTCTTAAAGGGCCAATGTAGAAAAGTTTGTTTGCAGCTACTTACCCTGGGCTCCAGTGGTAGGAGGACAGAGTGGACTAGAGCCACATGAGGAGAGCCTGTATTTGGTGGTTCTAGGGAGAAAGCTGAAGGATCAGCCACCAGGATCCCTGTGCTCATTCATTGCTCCACACTGTCAAAACCATCTTTCTTGGGCAGAGCGCTTGCTTCCATGTGGCATCAACCTGGTAGAAGCAATAGTCCTACCTACAAGAATCCCTCTTGCCCCACCCTGTGGAGCTTAAGTCCTGCCGAGGGGTACATTCAGAGGCTCTTCCAGTGACTAACCCTAACAGGCAGCCTGTAGGTGGAGACAGATCTCTGTGTGCTTTGAGATTTTGCTGATCTGCTCCTGGGACCAGTGCTGGTAAAATCCGACCTTGGTGCGCAGCTTGGTCCTTTCCACAGGCACCCAGGCCCACCAGATAGAACCATAAGCTGTGGATCACTGATAGCTCCAAACAGGTTGTCCAGGGCCAGTCACAGGCAGGGTCAGGCATAGATCGGAACCAGAGTTTTTGCAGATCTATTTAACACATAGAAACAAACATAAAGAGGAAGCCAAAATGCAGAGATAAAGAAACAGGTCCCAAATGAAACAACAAGAGAATTCTTCAGAAGAATAGCTAAATGAAATGAAAGCAAGCAGTTTATCAGATATAAAGTTCAAAGTAATAATTATAAGAATTCTCAATGCAATGAAAAAAGACATAGAAACCATACAAAAGGACCGGTCAGAAATAAAAAAATACAGTATTTGAAATAATAATACACTGGAAGGAATAAATAGTAGGTTAGATTGAATCAGCGATTTTGAAGACCAGTCAGAAAAAAGCACCCAATCAGAGCAGCAATAGGAAAAAAGAAATTTAAAAATTGAGGATAACTTAAGGAATATTTGGCACAATATGAAGCATAACAACATCTGCATCATAGAGGTACTGAAAGGAGAAGAGAGAGAGCAAGGAATCAAGAACCTATCTGAAGGAATAATGACCCAAACCTTCCCTAACGTGGTAAATGGAAAAGGCACACAAGTCCAGGAAGCACAAAGAGTGCCAGACAAGATGGACCCAAAGAGGCCTACACCAAGACACATCACAATTAAAATAGCAAAGCTTAAAGACATGGAGAGACCCTTAAAATCTGCAAGAAAAAAGCAGTTAGTTACCTACAAGGGAGCTCCAATAAGACTGTCATCTGATTTCTCAACAGACATTTCAGGCCAGAAGGGATTAGGATGAAATATTCAAAGCAATGAAAAGCAATGACCTACAACAAAGGTTACTTTATGCAGCAAGCAATCACTTAAAATTGACGGAGAAAATAAAGAGCATCCTAGGCTGAAAAAAGCTAAAGTTGCTTGTTACCACTTAATTAGTATTAGAACAAATGTTAAAGGACTTACTTTAAGAAGAAGAAAAGGAAAACGAAAAAAAGAGGATCAAGTTAAAAAAAGAAAATGGCAATAAATACATACCTATCAGTAATGACTTTAAATGTAAATGGCTTAAATGTTCCAATCTAAAGGCATAAGGTAGCTGAATGGATAAGAAAATAAGAACTGTATATATGCTGTCTTCAAGAAACCCACCTCAGTCCTGGCTGGTGTGGCTCAGTGGACTGAGCATTGTTCTATGAACTGAGAGGTCGTTGGTTTGATTCCCAGTCAGGGTGCATGCCTGGGTTGTGGGCCAGGTCCCCAGCTGGGGGTATATGAGAGATAACTGATTGATGTTTCTCTTACACACTGATGTTTCTTTACTTCTTTTTCTCCCTCCCTTCCATTATCTCCAAAAATAAATAAATAAAATCTTTATTAAAAAGAAAAGAAACCCACCTCAGAATGAAACATACACACAGACTAAAAGTAAAGGGAAGTAAAAAAGATATTTCATACAAATAGAAAAAAAAGCCAAGGTAGTAACATTTATATTTGACAAAATAGGCTTTAAAATCAAGTCTATAGTAAGACACAAAGATGGCACTACATAATGATAAAGGGAACAATCCAACAAGAGGATATAACCCTAGTAAACACTTATGCACCAAACATAGGAGCACCTACATATGTAAAGCAAATCTTGATGGTTATAAAGGGAGAGATTGATAGAAATACAGTCATAGTAGGGCATTTTAACACCCCATTGACTTCAATGGATAGACCTTCCAGACAGAAAATCAACAAGGAAACAACAGCCTTAAATGACACACTAGATCAAGTGGATTTAATTGATATCTTCAGAGCACTTTACCCCGAAGCAGCAGAATATGCATACTACTCAAGTGCACATAGAATGTTTTCTAGAATAGACCACATGTTAGGACACAAAACAAGTCTCGATAAATTTAAGAAAATTGAAATCATATCAAGTATCATCTATGACTACAATGCTAATAAATTAGAAATCAATTTGCAAGAAGAACACTGAAAAACATGCAAAGACAAGGAAGCTAAATAACATGTTATTAAACAATGAATAGGTCAAAAACAAGATCAAAGAAGAAATCAAAAGATAGCTTGAAACAAATCAAAATGAGAACATGACAACCTAAAATCTTTGGGGCACAAGAAACGCAATCCCAAGAGAGAAATTCATAGTTTTATAGGCATAATCAAGACACAAGAAAAAGCTCAAATACACAATCTAATTTTACACTTAAAGAAACTTGAAAAAGAAAAACAAGCAAAGCCCAAAGTGAGCAGAAGAATGGAAATAATAAAGATCAGAGCAGAAATAAGTAAAATATAATCTAAAAAATAATACAAAAGATCAATAAATCCAAGAGCTGGTTCTTTGAAAAGATAAACAAGATTGACAAACCTTTAACAAGACTCATCAATAAAAAGAGAGAGAGGAATCAAATAAAAAAAATCAGAAAGAGGAGAGAAAACAACTGACATTAAAGAAATACCAAAAATTATAAGAAAATATTATGAACAACTATATGTCAACAAATTAGACAATCTAAAAAAATGGATAAATTCTTAGAAGCAAACAATCTTCTGAAACTGAGTCAAGAAGTAACAGAAACAGACTGATTACAACTAATGAAACCTAAGCAGTAATAAAAAAAACTCAAACAAATGTCCTGTAATGGATGGGTTCACAGGTGAATTTTTATGAAACATTCAAAGAAGAGCTAACGCTTATCCTTCTGAATCTATTCCAAATATTTAAGAGGAGGGAAGATCTACCTTGGGAGGGAAGACACCCAAGCTCATTTTTTGAGACCAGCATTATCCTAATTCCAAAACCAGATAAAGATACCAAAGAGAAAGGAAATTATAGACCAATATCCCTAACAAACATAATACTAAAATCCTGAAGAAAATATTAGCAAACCGATTACAGCAACACACCGAAAGATCATACACTATGGTCAAGTTGGATTTATTTCAGGAATGCAAGGCTGGTACAGTGTTCACAAATCAATAAACATGATATGCCACATTAAAAAATGAAGGATAAAAACCACATGATCATATCAATAGAGGCAGAAAAACATTTGATAAAATACAGCACCCATTTCTGATAAAAATGCTCAGTAAAAATATACACTAGGTTAAAGACAGTTTATTCAATACATGGTGTTGGGAAAATTGGACAGATACATGCAGAAAAATGAAATTAGACCATCTTCTTATGCCACACAGAAGATGACTCAAAACCATATAAATCCTAGAAGTTAGCATAGGCCGTAAAATCTCAGACATTTCTAGTAGAAACATTTTTTTCTGATATATCTCTTTGAGCAAGGGAAACAAAAGAAAAAAAAAACAAATGGGGCTACATCAAACTAAAAAGTTTTTTTGCACAGCAAAGGAAGCTATCAACAAAATGAAAAGACAACCCACTGAATAGAACATATTCACTGATACGTCAGATAAGGGGTTAATATCCAAAATTTATAAAGAACTTTAAAACTCAACACTGAAAACAATCCAATTTAAAAAATGGGCAAATGACTTAAATAGACACGTTTCCAAAGAGGACATACAGGTGACCAACAGATATATAAAGAGATGCTCAATGTCAATAATCATCAGAGAAATACAAATTAAAACCATAATGAAATATCACCTCGCCCCAGTCAGAATGGCTATCATCAGTAAATCAACAAGTGTTGGCAGGGATGTGGAGAAAGTGGTACTTTCATGCACTGTTGGTGGGAATGCTGATGGGTGCAGCCACTGTGGAAAGCAGTATGGTGTTACCTCAAAAAATTAAAAACGGAACTGCCTTATGACCTAGTGGCTCTACTTCTTGGAATTTATCTTGAGTTTATTTAAAGAAACCCAGAACACTAAGTTGAAAGAATATATGCACCCCTATGTTCACTGCAGCATTATTTACAATAGTCAAGATCTGGAAGCAGCCCAAGTGACCATCAGTAGATGAGTTGATAAAACAGCTGTGGTACATTTACACAATGGAATACTACTCGTCCGTAAAAAGGAAGAAAATTTTACCCTTTGCCACAGCATGGATAGCCCTGGAGAACATTATACTAAGTGAAATAAGCCAGTCAGAGAAAGACAAATACCATAATTTCACTCATATGGGCAATCTAATGAACAATCTAAATTAACAAGCAAAATAGAGACAGACTCATAGATAACATGCTGATAGCTCTGGAGAAGGGGTTAAAGGGGTAGAGGGTTGAGCAAAAAAGAAAGATGAGAGCTCATTGACATGGACAACAGTGTGGTGATTGGGGGAGTGGGCGATGGAGGTGGCAGTGAGTATAGGGGTAATAATTGGTAATGGAAAAATACAATAAAACAAAAAGTATGAAAAAATTATTTTTAGAGAGCTCAACTTTTATCTTTTGCTTGATAAATGTTTTAACCAGCTGCTAGATTTCACCTCCTGACATAATAATTAACAGGTTGAATAATTAAATATATACCATTTTTATTTCATTCACAAAGCCCAAGTCACACACAAGGGCCTTGGGGACAAAATATAAAGGCAGTCAATGCCAGTCAATTGGCATGCACAGGCCACTTCTCATGATATAAGTTCAGGAATGAGCAATGAATTGATAGTCCTCCAATCACAGCCATCTATTTGCAATACTTTGTAGCACTGATCTTGCTTGTATTTTGTATATCTTCCATGAACTCAATGTCAGTGTTGTTCTTGTGATATCCATGAAAACCTAAAGAGAATAATTAAATTCTAAGGAGTAAGATTTTGGCAGATATAGTTGAGCTTTCGAGGGGCACAAACCATTGTAATAGCTAAGAATTTTTTTAATCTTCCACACAAGGATCAATTTTCTCCCCCTTGTGGGCAGTATTATCCTAGTTGAGAGTACATGATCTAGGACTTGCAGAGTAAAGCAAGAAGATTGGCTGGTATATCAACTGTAATAGAAAAGCTTTGGGGAGTTTTAAGTAGGAGGGTGATATAATCTCATTTATATTTTTAAAAGATTACTTGTACTATTACAGAGAATTGAAAGAAAGACAAAGGGAACTTAATTCCCAACACCTAACGTAATCATACTTAAGGCCTTATTTTCCTTTCGAAATATTTTAGTTTTTGAGACAACACTGTTTTCTATCCATGCTACCAAAGCATCAGGTCATGTGCTTACTGCTTTTATGTTCAGTTCTCTCTATTGTTCTCTGGAGATATTACTTACAATCTTTAAAGCTCAGCTATGCATTTGTTTTGAAAAGAAGGTTATTTTTTAAAAGATTTTATTTATTTATTTTTAGAGAGATGGGAAGGAGGGAGAAAGAGAGGGAGAGAAACATCAATGTGTGGTTGCCTCTCGTGCACCCCCTGCTGGGGACCTGGCCTGCAACCCAGGCATGTGCCTTGACTGGGGAATGGAGCCAGCTACCCTTTGATTTGCAGGCTGGCGCTCAATCCACTGAGGCACATCAGCCAGGGCTAAAAGCTCAGCTATATATTTAAAAGGAAGTTTGTCATATTTCATCTGAGATTTAAAAGCGATTTTAATGAAAGAGTGTTCCTCTATCACATTTTAGTCTTCTTTAAGCCAGTGGGTTTATTAGCCACTTTTGTGGTCAATTAGTGGTATAGTTCTTTCCTTTCATGATGGAGACAAGAAAGTTACAGGGCAGTTATAGGGGAGTCAGAGGAGTCTTCCTCACACTTTGTGAGGGCCCTCCTTCAATATCTACTCTTGCTTCATTAATGAGTGGGCTAGAGGTTCACAGTTTATATCAGAAGCCTCTTGAATTGATTTTTAAAAGCACATTAAAGCCACAAAAAATATTAATCCCCTAAACTCTAACCCATTGCAAATTATGCTCAGATATGTTGTACAAATATTAACTGCACAAAGTTAAGTGGTGAGTGAAATGGGAGAAGGTAGCCAAAAATGTACAAACTTCCAGTTATAAAATAAATAAGTCATGGGAATGTAATGTACAGTGTGGTGACCATAGTTAATAATACTGCAATGCATATTTAAAAGTTTCTGAGAGTAGATCTTAAAAGTTATCATCACAAGGAAAAAATTGGAACTATATATGGTGACAGACTTTAACCAGACTTATTATGGTAATTATTTCATAATATATACAAATTTCAAGTCATTATGTTGTACACATGAACCTAATATAATGATATATGTCGATTATATACCTTAATGTAATTATTTTTAAGCTCCTAAATATGAGAAAATTTTGGGGGCTTTTGGTATATTTTATTGATTATGCTATTACAGTTGTCCCATTGAACTATGAGGGGTGGGGATAATGTAATTATTTTAAAAAGAGATTTCATTTTATCTCTCCTACCAAATACTATGTATAGTGGTTGTCAAATGGGACCCTCATTCCTCTGGCTTCATATCTCCCAATGACTTCTCTAATTGGTGAGTTTGAGAAGAGTTGGATATGTGAGAAGCATTCTGAATTGTCTCTTGGATTTATCTCTCTTAGGCAGAATATGCCATCTAATTTATTCTCAGAGATTAAGCTTTGGGTGCCAGAGGCATCTTTCACTATCTGGGAGGTCTGCAGTTATTTAGCTCTGCTTGTGACTGAATGAAATATGAGAAAGTCCTTGTGGCCTCATAGAAGAGGATATCGTCACAATCCAGTTTTTATTAATTATAAAGGAGATATTTTGACTTTCATTTTTGTGATTATTGTGCCTGTCTCTCAAATGACTACAAAACTTGCAAAGAGACAAATGGTTTTATTTATGAGCCCCCTGAAACCTCAACTGAACATTATGTTGAACGGTGGCACAATTTCAATCTGGAACAGAAGGTATACCTATTGCAAGTATAGCAGGACCTAGCATCATTTTTCTAAGAAAAATACAGGAGGATGGCTTCTATCTCTAAGATAGGAAAGAAGACTTTTGGCATTCCAAAGATGCACTTGGCAATTGTCTCCAATAATGACCTCAGGGAAAGTGTTGGAAGACTCTGACCATATCCCTTTAATGGTAATGCATACACAAATGAAGACTGATTGACTCTAATCCCATCACTAATAACAAATAAATACTATCATACCCCCCATTTTAATTCACTTATACTTAGAAAGGACAATATCACTTGGACTTCAGGAATGGGGAATGGGCTGTGACCTAGACAATGCACTTTGAAAAATTCTACATCAGTATAAGTATGTGTACTTTACCTAGACACAGTGCAAGTTCAAGGTTTGTCTGAATCATGCCTCCTTTTGAACACCTAATTATTTTATTTATTTATATTTTTTAGTATATTCGCAGTTATGCAACCATTACTACTTCCTAATTTCAGAACATCTTCATTACCTCAAAAAGAAACCCCATACTCATTAGCCATCACTCCCATTCTCCCAGCCCCCAGACCCCGCAACCACTAATTTCCTTTTTGTCTCTATGGATTTGCCTACTGTGAACATTGCATATAGATAGAATCATACAATATGTGGTCTTTTGTGACTGACTTTCACTTCTCTTAGTTAGTTTTCAAGGTTCATCCATGATGCAGCATGCATCAGAACTTCCCCCTTTTCTGTGGTCAAATGGTATTCCATTGTATGGACATACCACCCTCTGTCCATCCATTCCTCAGTCAATGGACGCCTGGGCTGTTTCCACTTTTTTGGCTGTTATAAACAATGTTGTTGTGAACATTTGTGAATAAGCTGTGGTGTGAACATGTTTTCAATCCTCTTGAGTATACGCCTAGGGTTGGGGTTGCTGTTGTTTAGCTCTTAAGTATATGTTTTGGTGCATTTCACGTCAAGCCCTTTTCATACATAAGGTTTCAGCCTGGGCTTGGGACCTGGGTAAGCAGTCAGGAACTTATCTTACCAGCAATAGGGTGGTGGATCCAAGTCAGCTGGAAACCTCAGCCAGAATCCCACCAGCTGTTCTTTTGTCTCTCCCATGCCCTGAGGAGCTCAGGGGTTTCTTCAATTCAAAGATGCTGTCTATTTAATAACAAGTCAGAAAGAGGATGGGGTAGAGGAAGAGGTGGCAGGAAAGTTTCTTTTGACTTCTTTTGAAAGTTTCTATTGATTGTACAATAACTCCTGATTTTAAAATATTAAATTTGGGGGAGAGAAGAATTACTACATTTTAGAGTTGGGGAGATTTTAGCGTTAACTTTAAAGGTTACCCTCAGAGTTCAGCCCAGCATATTTATAGAGAAGGAAAAGGAGAGCTGGCTCCATCGCTCAAACAGCAGCCACAGGCAAACCCTTATGTTGAGACCCAAAGGGAGAAGTGTAGACAAAGGAGTGGCAGACAGGGTTGGGCTGTGGTGCTTCCATACAACATCTTTGAACTGGCCTCTAGGGATACCCAGTGGAGGCACAGGTTACTCAGTGAGACATCAGACACTAAAGATTAAGGATCTGTTCCATAATGCTCTATACCATGGAGACACTTAGGAGCGCCAGGTGGCAGAGCCCAGAGAACGCTGGCCTCCAAGCCCAACATTGTCCCTTCCATAATGCCACAAATACTTCCCCTCCTCCTGTCCTCTGCATGCTCCGCTCCGCCTCCGCAATGCCACACAGCAGCCCTTGTGGGGGGGTCCCCGGCCAGCTACACAACCTGGGACTGGAAGGATAAGCCTATTTAATGTGGCTGTGGTTTCCTGATCTTTGAGCACCCAATTACTTTAAATTCTTTGTTGTTTTAATCCATGACAGACATTGTCTGCGGTACCTGCCTTTTATTATGATAATACATTTTAATTGACACCTGGTTTGACTAGAAGGTCAGAAATATTTCAAGGGGTGAACATGACAGTTACAATTAACACAATCTTTTTCATTAGTTCTTCCTGCTCTGGTATGTCACTTCATCAGCATTGTACACCAAAACAACAGCAGCAAGAGCCCAAAACCTTTACATACTTTTACCCTTGGAAGTTTGTGTTTCACGGATATCAGAAAATACACTGCTGTTATTGACACCCACTGTATTTCTCTTCCACCAGATATCTTGTCTAAATTCAAATTATTGATCTATGCTTCAAAATACAGCTACAATTCAAACAATTCTCATCATATGCATTATCATCAGACTAGTTTAAACCACTGTAATCTGTCACCTGGAAGAGTGGATAGTCCCACATTGATCTCCCCTTTTCCATCCATATACCTCACAGACTACTCTTCCATGTGTTCAGAGCGCTCCTGTTAAAAATGAGACAAATCACATCACACTCTGCTAAAAAGAATCAAATGGCTCCCAAACACACAGTGTAAAAGCCAAACTCATTCTTGCACCTCCCAAGCTTAGATGCTCTATGTTTCTCCCTACACTCACTTCCTGACCTTCTCTACCTTGTACTCAGCTTCAGCCATGCTGGTATCCTCAGTCCTCCTTGAACATGCCAGGCCACAAGTGTCTTGGGGGCTCAGCACTCACTGTCGCTCTACCTGTAATGCTCCGTCCCCAGACGGGCACAGGGCCAGTTCCCCCACTGCATTTAGGTCTTTACTCAAAAGCCGCGTTCTCAGTAAGGTTCTCCCTGGCCTCCCTATCCGTCCAATCTCAGGCTCCCGCCTGGAATTTACATCCCTCATTCCTCGCTCTCCTGCTGTTTTCCTTGTTCACACTGACCACGGTGAAAATACTTTACATTTATTCAGTGTATTTTGGCTGCTGCCTGACACACTCAGGTGAAAGCTCCATGAAGGTAGGATTAGGTTATTTGTCTCTTCTCTTCGTTACCGTATCGTAAGTACCTGTGCCTAGAAGGCTGCCCGGCAGAGAGCCTACCTGTAGTAACTACTGGTGGCATGCAGATAAATCAAACCAATAAAAAATCAGGGTCAGAGAGAGCCAAAAAGGGAGCTAGGCAGTTTTCTCTGCGTCTTGCCCCAAAGCTAGAAACACAATTGCCTCCAAGGGACAAGCGGGAATTTCGTGAGAGCGAAACAGGCCAGCTGGGGGCTGGGCAAACTCGAGAGAGCATTCTGAGTCTATAATGGGCTGAGCCCTTCCTCAGACCCAGCTGCTTGTATCCCGGTTGGAATGTGGGCCCTAATCCCCAGTTTACTATTTTTTAAGGTGATCCAGAAATAAGAAATTTTGTAATGCGAAATCTCCCAAATGCCCAAGTAGCTATTTAAACACCGAAAATAACAACAACAAGATCAAATGAAACAGGACAGCTGGCTGAAATTGGCCCATAGGTGGCCTGGAGGTGTTTCTCAGACTA
>PVJD01018301.1:0-14884 GCA_004026545.1 Mormoops blainvillei | reverse complement strand
CAATGGGAGCAAGGGCTAAAATTGCCTTTGACAGATGGGCGTCTCTAAAAAAAATAGCGTAAAACTCCCTGTGTGATAGTGGTCATATGTTTAACTCATCTATTTAGAAAGTGGTTCAAGCAGTTGGATGAAAAGAAATCTGTAGTCATGATACGAGTACATTATTTTACTTATAGGAAAAAAATAAAAATCCTTTTTCTCTTCTAAATTGCCTTTTTAAATCTCATTTCAAGATTGTGGTTTTCATAAACAATTTTCTAAAATGTTTTCTAACTGAAGCTTTTATCACAATGTAGATAAATTGGAAAACAAGATCTCCAATAAAAAGAAGTGTGATAAAAAAATAATATTGAGGGTGAGGAAAAGGGGGGTATTGACTGAAGAATACAAACTCTGACCTAAAATATAAGTAGGATCTGGGGATCTGATGTGTGGCATGGTAACTATAATTAACAATACTGTATTATATACTTGAAAGTTGTTAAGAGAGTAAATATTAAATGTTATCACTATGCACACAAAAATCATAATTATGTGAGTGGATGGAAATGTTAACTAACCTTATTTTGGTAATCACTTGTGACATATACATGTGCCTAATCATCACATTGCATACCTTATACTTACATGGTATATGTCAATAATATCTCAGTAAAGCTGAAAAAACTGGCTGGAATATATATATGTGTGTGTGTGTACATACACACACACACACATTTCAAAAAAGGTATCTTCTAGAATAAACTATTTTCAAGTCAAAATTAGAAGAAATAATACTGAATAACATTCAATTTTTAAATTACCTAAAATGTTTTGCATGACTGAAATGCTGGAATTAGTTCCAGAGTTTGGTCTAATTAATTTATTATATCTTCCATAATGTTTCCCATAGTTTCTTCTTTTCTTTCTCACTCTGAGATTTTGCATATGCTTTCATTGGCCCTTCCTGCCTCTGAGGTCTGCCTGCCTCTGTTGCAATGATGTGCACAGCCATGTTAATCCTTGGAAAACTCAAAATGCTTAACAAGTCCCCACTAACAAGTTAATTACTCAATTCTTGTCCAGGCATTTTTTCCACAGGTCATTTTACTATTTTGTTCCAACTTGTCTTTCAAGCACCCCCACCCTCTGCTTTTATATGTTCCCTATAGTCCGGGTAGACTTACCAGGTAATTCTTTGAAGTGCCTCCCTCATATTATCCCCATTGGTATCTTCTGCAACTAATGGTCCAAATGATATTTTTGCTAGCCTCCTCAGAGAGAGCAGAGCAGGGTTGATTGTAAGTAGACTGTTTGGTTTGAAATCCCAGTTTTGAGGCTGGTTTCGTGCGTGATGCTGGCTAACTACTCAATCTTTCCCTGAATGTAAGCTTTCATACCTAAGAAAGTCATAGTACTTAACTCATAGAGATGCCAATAGGATAACTTAAGTCTATGCATGTGAAGCACTTAGGCAAGTACCTGCCATGTATTAATACTACATTGTTGCAACTTAGACACTATGGCCACTACTCATGAAACCTAACTCCTGAATACTAGCTCTCCTGCTTGCTGGTTAGGTAACTTTCGGCATACTACTTAACCTCTTTAAACCTCAGTTTCTTCTATTGTAAAATGAGAATAATATCACCTCAATAAGTTGTTGTGAAAAATAAACCCTGAAGGTAAAGAACTTTGCACAGTGTCTGGCTTGTAAGTACTTAATTATACCAGTTGCTTCTATTATCAGTATCATTACTATTACCATTTGTTGGGTTTCTTAGCTACTTTTAATATTCTTGACTTTCAACGAATTTCGTGTGCATCTAACTGCTCTAATCTTTTCTATCTTGACTACTATGAAGTTGAAGATTATTAGTTGTTTTCCCCCTAAATTTCTATATGTGTGCAATATGAAATGGATAGCATTAGAACTAGTCAATTCTACTTTTCTGAGTGAAAGCAAAGCATACCAAAAATATTACAGATATGTTCAGTTTAATGGGATTTCCACTGGGTATCATGGCTAATTTATACCTAGTTTGTGAGGCAGGTCAGGTAAACAGCAGCATATACCTGGCAAAAAGGTCTTCAGTCCACCTTTGCAAATTACACTCTGTACTGAACTTGGGGAGTTTTCTTTTTTGTCTAGCTGTATTACCTGTTGCCCTTTTAAAGCCAGAAAGTTCTCCTTTTACATCTTTATATCTAACAAGCTGTTAATTTTGAAGACAGATCTGTCTGGTTCTGCTATCAGACAGGTGACTGATAGATTTACCTATATTTTTTCCCTTAATGGGTAAAGAAGAATTATGCCTCTTACCCTTTATTATTGTTATATTATATATGTTAAAGCCCTAACATACAATAGACATCTGTTAAAGGTGAGCACCTTTTTTTAAGTCTTTCATTGCCTCTTCCCATTGAAATCAGTGCAATATAGAATGGGCATTCAAAGAAATGTTAAGCTGAATTGAATCAAATAGCACAATATATTTTAATATACTAAGACTTATAAAGTTGCTGCTAACTGTATTGGCTATATAAATTTAGGATTTTTTCCTCTTGCTTGCTCATTTACTTTATTTTTATTCTTGGTCGAATCTCATTTGAAAATGAAACACAGTTAATTATAAGTAAGCTCATAAAACTAAAGTACTTACATTCATCTTCTCAAAATATTAAGTATACAAAATTAAGAAGTTGGAATTTTATCCTTTGGGAAACAGGGAGAGATTTATAATTTTAGGAAAACTAATCTGAAATTAGCATTTGAAACAAAGCAAAGAAAGAACCTAAAGATGAATTTTAGATTTTTAAGGTTCAACTACACAGAAGTAGTCATATCAAGAAGACTCCTGAAGTAGGAGATGTTAATGGCTGGTTTAGATGCTTAGGAGTGAAAAGAGAAATACTGTTTGAATTAAAAAAGTCCACAAATAATTGGAAACTCTCAAACAAATAGTTCAATAGAAGAGTCAAATTTAAGAAAGTTTTGGAGATGAGAGCTGACAATGGCGTGTTATGTCAGCCTTAAGGAGCTTAGACGAGAAAAAGGGGGAATATAGCTGGATGAAACTTGTCAATTTGGGAAGAAATTTTCACGGAGATTGTTTTTGGGGAGAAAGGAGATTTGGTAGATTTATTCTGGGATGACAGTTGCTGTCAAAGTTACATATAAACACTATCATTTTCTGTTGTCTAAATTTTAAGGGAATCTTAAATGAGATTATTAAATATGAAGTAAAATATATTTTTGTTTCATTGTATCTAGATCTTTGTATGTATAATTCTGTTCTATATATAATGTGTTGCTTGAAATGCTTTGACTTCCATTTGGAATGTACAATTTAGGAGACGTGTTTGCTGAAAGTCTGGCTTCGAACATAGAAGGTGTTGGTTCCTGCTTAATGAGTAAATACTCTTGCCTATTAAATCCCCAATGATACCTCCGGAAACATTTTCCTACCTCCAGGTTATGCTTGCTACATTACTCCTGTTTGTATTTTGCTTTTGGCAATTACTTGTTTCTTTGAGACTGTCAGTAACTAAAAAAAATAAAGAATGTGAATGTGTGTGTATCTTCTATGAGGCGTTCAGGCTTCTCACGAGAGAAGACACCATAAGGAGAGAAATTTGGTCCCAAAAATCTGCTGGGAGTGAGGGCTCAAACATTTCGCACACTGTTCTTTTCATCTACTCCTTGTAAATTTTAGAAAAGCCTGAAACTCAGCTCAACATGTGTGCCAGATGATTAGTCTAGTTACTTGGAAGACACATGAGTGAGTACATTTGTGCATTTGTGCTTTCCCTCCTCGCCTTTTAATACCTGCTTTAAAAACATTGTAGGGAAAGTCAGGTAACCCATAAGTGACATTACCAGGTGTGTAACTTTAGTTTAGTCATCATTCTCTGAACCTTAATTTCTTTAACATTAAAATAAGTAGTGTAGTGGGTAAGTCCTTTATAACATCCAAAAGTGCAAGATGGTCTTTTGCATTCAAGAAATGCCACATAAATGAGGGAGCATGGCAGGTGAGGTATGCCAGGTTATGTTCAACTCTCTCTATAGATGTGGGACACATTGGGAAACCAGGAAAGAGACTGTGATGAATTTCAGCCTGACAGGCAGAGTACTGGGGATTCTGAAGTCGTAAGTGCCATCAGCAGTAACTCTGAACAAAAGAAGTTTCGGAGCAATGTGACCATCTGCCTTGGACAACTGCCCGATGGCTTGGCGGAGGAATCCTCCTAACCTCTAAGCTTACATTATTTAATTTGTCTATTTGTGAAAATCTGTTATCCTGTATTTCTACTAGAATTTTACCAGCATGGAAGTGGTACAGCATTTAACAGCCAGGATGGCTCAGACCCCAAATGATCAGGTCTGAGGTCTTATCACATAGAATGGATAGTAACTGGCTCTCTGTTCTTGTGTAGACCAGCTGAAGAGATTGGGAGCGGGTACTAGTTATTGTCATGGTTGGTTATTTATTATTCTGCAAAGGCAAATTCCAGAATTATTATTTAATAAAAAATATTGCAATATAAGTGGCCACCAGAAATTACAACGTGGGCTGAAATTACAGCAAAGGGCATTGCCTTTTATTTTCAAGTAGTTACAGCTAGTGCCACAGCTCCAAGGAAGAACAGCAAAAACCGTAAAAGCAAAATCTCTCTCACTGTAATACGCAATCCCCATGATTCATATCATGTGAGTTTGTTGTTTTAAATTTGTTCTTGGTGTAGGAAGAAAATGTTTCTTCTTGCAAGAACAGAAAAAAAACAAAACAAAACTGGGGGCTTGCTCATAGAGGCAGGAAGAAGAAAAAAAAAGATGACCCTCATAAACAAATTGGTCCTCCAGCCTCCTAAACCTATCCAGCACTCACACCAGTTGTATTTGCAGGTCTCCAGCTCTGTTAGTATCCACGACTGTGTAAAATAGAGAACAACTCACTTCACATGGATGTTTATACATCAGAGGCTCTGCAGAAGAATGAATGTAAACACATGAAGAAAGTAAAAGCCCACTATTGGTATATTCTCTATTTTGCTTCTAAGATATACAAGGCTGAAGCGTTAAACGGGGGTCCTTCCTGTAACCCTCCTCTGCCAAATTGATTCATAATATGGTTTCATGTAAAGGGAAAGTAGTTTCCTAACCTCAATTAGGAGGAGAAATTGTCTTAATTCAAATATTGAGATTATGAAAAGTCATTGCAGAGAATATTTGTAACTGTGACTCCTCAGTAAAAGCTTTTTAGCACATAAGATATCCCCCCCACACCACAAAATCACAAATATCTGTGAGTGATGAAAAGGTTTAGCAGCCCCTATTTTCCAGTGAATGAGGAACACGCAGTGGAATAGGGCCAAAATCTAGACAAGGATTCAGTCCTGTTTAACCATTCCTGTTTGGTTATCTGCAAAAGCCATCAGCAATCTAACTTAGCTAGGCAATTTAGCTAGGAAACGTGTATTTACGTTTCCTTCGCCAGAAAATTGTAAGGGTGGTGTTGGCAAAACATGCAGAATAATGCTTTTCAAAAAGTAAAAGAAAAAATAAATTTTAGGATTCTCGAGTGTGACTTGTCACCCTGTATAGGGTCTTAATTTTTTAGTGGGAATACATTCATTAAAATCATAATCCACTGAGAAAATAATGATGTAAAAATTATTCATTTGTACCCAGCAAAACCTTTTAAGAACACTCCTGTAAAACAAAAGGCTCAACTCATTGTCATAATTAATTCTCAGGCCATGTGTATGAAGCACAGGTAGAAAACAGTATAATCTAAAATATACTACGTTAAAACGAAGGGATGACCAAGTTGCCTAAGGCCGAGGTGGGGGTTTTCGGTGTTTTTGCCACTGCTCTCCTCCCCACATCTCTGTAGCAGATGCTGCAGAAGCATCATGGCATTTTCCCCCAGTAGCTCCTGGAGGAAACTCTAAAATACTTCATGATATAATACGTTCCATCAGTTAACAGTCATCTCCAAAAGGTGCAGAGAGGGAACCTATTTTCATCCTGTAAGTGTTACAAAAGACATTAGTCATCGTGGCAATTATAAGATACAGGTTTGGCTACAATCCCAAGTGTCGTGGCCAATAAAAGAACCTGCATCTGTTCTAAAATGACTTAAAAATCGAAGGCATAATGCTAGAAGGATGGCTTGGTTAATCTTCAACTTCAGAGGAAAATGCACATAATTTTAAAAGATAGTACCTTATATTTTGGGGAAAATAAGTTAATATTTTAATAGTGTTTAAATATCACTAACTTTCAATGGAGATTTGGACCACAGTAGTATTATGTCCATTCTATACTTCCAAAAAAATATTTTGTTAACCTCATATTTTTTGTTATTTTAAATATTAGTTACATTTCAAAACACAAAACCCTAGGATACATTCTGGTAAATTACTCTCTCCTTAGAGGAGAGTGGAGCATGAAACTCAAACAAGACTGTTTAATGGAATACAAATATACAATCTAGAAAGTCTAATAAAAATCTCCCTGCATTGGGTGAAGGCTCTTGGCTATTACACAGAAAACCACCCCATGTGGCTCCCCTCAAAATGCATTACGGATCAGGCTCATAATCTTTCCTTCCACAAAAACGGCACAAGAATTGATTTCAATTATCATTTAATACTTATTTCCCTCTCCTGTCAAAAAAAAAAGTTCCATACACATGAAATTGAAAGTTGGCAGCCTGAACTCATTTATGGAATTTTAAGGACTATTGATTTACCAGTGAATTTTCTAGTGTTCTCATTGTTACTGGAAGGATGCCTCAGAGTCTCAATTAGACGATAAGATGGGCTGGAATGCCAATAGGCTTAGTTAAGACTGGTGGGCGGTGCGGGGGGAGCTCCTCAAAACGTTGTCGAAATGAATTTTATAAATTAAGTTAACATGATTGATTATACTTGGTCAAAATTTCTCATGTAGCATTGAACTCACATCTCTTCTTGCTTCGATGTGCCCCCATACAACTCTTTACTGTCTGGGTATTAACCATTGGACAAAATATGAGGTAATTTAAAAATAAATTGGATCTGTGTCTTTGGAAACTAGAAATATTTTGTGCACCTGAGGGTGTTTTGTTATTGTTTTTTTTTTTTTTTCATGCCACACCAGCATATAATCAATGAGAGAGCGTTGAAGCGAATATTGATGGTGTCAGTTTATGTTCATAGTGTGTGGCGCTCTGATGGACACTTGCAGAGATTATGTGCCTTCCACTTGCACAGTTAATTCTCCGGGCCAACCTTTGTTGAAAAGATAGCATCAACTTTTGCTTATTAACAGCGCCTACATGGTTATAGCTAAGCACAGCGGGGCAGACTTTCAGTACTAGAAAGAAACCAAGGTTACAGAGTCAATATTTTCTGTAAACAATACCCCACCCCACTCTTCCAGCCCCTCGAAGACACTTCCCTGGATGCATTGCCATTGTTTTCCTCTATGGAGGCAGATCCAGAGTTTGTGGGGCCTGAAGGTAATACCATCATGCATTCTTTAAAAAAAAGTTACAAAATTATAAATGCAAATTAAGCATGAAAGCGAATATTTATTTTGGATGAGAAAGGCAATCACAGCTAATTACAAAATTTAAAAAGCTGAAAATTCTATGAACCTCGCAAAAATCCAGAAAATGTATAGTATTTTTATCAACTAACTTCTTGATATACCTGTATCTATTTTTCCATATTATGGAACCATTATTTTTGATCACCTTCTAAAATTATAATGCTTTCTACAGTAAAGAAATAAACTTCAAGTTTTTTTTTTCTCTAGCATGGTTGATAGAAAAAGTTTGTTATTTTTGATAGTTTAGAGCATTTTCAGTTTCACAACTTATTACTTGTTATGTTACAGACTGTTAGGATTATTGTCAAAATCAGGTAAACTTCTATTAAGCTTTTTTCATAGCTGACCTGAATGATGCGGAAGAGTTTTGCACAGAACAGATGTGACCCGATACAATTCAAAATTTGTTTCTTTATCACTAAATGCACAATTGCTGCAACAATGCCACAGCTAACAATCAAACAGCAGTCTGACCTCGATCCATGCATACTAGCAAGAGTATCCCTGGAATCACTCCTAAAACAGAATTAGGAATACCTAATTCATACAAATAAAAATATTCTACTAAATGCGAACTGAGTGAGTCTCTGACACAAACTTCAATTAGCACAATCCCACAAAGAGCCATGCCCACTCCTGACACCCCCTGACCCCATGGGAAGTGTGAGAGGGGGGAGAACGGTCTCAACTGCTGCCAGGTAAAATCCGTTTTGCAACAAGAGCCTTGATCCTGTGAGCACAATGAGAAGGTCCCTCCCAGGGTCTTGGAAAAGAGATTTTTTTGCTTCAAGGGCTATCTTTAACTGCCCACCACTTTCCATCACAGCCCTCCCTGCTGTCTCCCCACTCTCATCCCCACCCCACCTTTGAATGAGCCTTGATTGATTTTCATTTTCCTCCCACATCTACTCATCAACAAGCCCTATTGTTTCCATTGTCAGTGTTCTCTTTCATCTCGATATTTTCAATGCATTCCTATGGCCCAGAGCCAAGGCCACATCTCAGTAAACCTCACTCTTCCTCATTCCCTAGATCTCCTCTCCTTTTTTCACTCTGTTAACCAATTCACCCTAAACAACACAGCACAATAAAATGCTAAACCTTAGTTTATCCTCTGCTCAAAAACCTCCAGTTGGCCTTTTATTGCTATCGTGAAGTTACAAGGTCAGCATTTGAGGTCATCTGTAACTCCATATATTTCTACTGCTATCTTAAATGAACCCTGCTTTTCTAGAGTTCTCCCAGATTCTTTAGATTTGCTTTTGAAGAGTCCATTTTCTTGACTTTCCCCTTTTCCTCCTTCTTCTCTTTCTTCTCCTCCTTTTTTTATGGATCTTCCTCCCTTTTCTCTCTGCTTCTCAACATTATGCTTATTCATCTTGGTCTGCTGTTATTGTTTTCCTTAGTCTCTTACAAGTTTTTAAAAACACCCATGGCCATAACAATAATTCCCTTTAGAAGCTGACATACCGGGTGGAGCAAAAGTAGGTTTATATTTCTGAGTATGTGAAACACAGAGTTTATTCTGTATCATTATTCATTAACGATTATATTATTTTCCATACAAACAACTATAAACCTACTTTTGCCCCACCTATAGTCTCTCTTTGGCACATAATATAAGTTATGTTGTATTTTCATTCATTTAATATTTGTATAATTTGTGAATATATATATTTATATATGTGTATATATATACACACACACACACCCCCACACTCAAATGTCTTCCTTACAATATCATAAGCAGGTTCAATTCAATTCAAGCCTCTTAGAACTGCAGCTATAAAATAAATTTAAGAAACACTTTCTGCCTTTAGGATGTTTAATCTTATAAGTGGGGGGAGATAACAAAAATTATTTCTAATATACGGTAAAGATAAGAGCCCTCTCTATACAGCAATTACTTATATGTTAATTGTTAGCCTAATCTCAGTCTCTCCCACTAGATGGCATGCTTTTGAGAGCAGAGACAGTGTTTCTTCAACCAGAGTTTTACATTTCTAGCACTTAGTTTCTGGAGGTATGGAGGGCAACACAGTTGGAGGAACTCGTGTAGGGGCTGGAGGACATCCTAAATATCACCAAGGGGATTTAAACATTGACCAATGGTCTAGATGGACGGTATGCAGGACAAATGATCTGCCTATGTGTGTGTCAGCTCTCTGTGAGACAATTACTATGTAGAATAATACTTTAATGTGACAAAGGTATAGAAGGTTTGGAAATAGAAAAGTGGATGCAAGTCTCGATTCCAAGCTTCAGTTTCCTCGTCTACTAAAATAGTTCATCAATGGCTGGCTGCTCGTGTTATCATGAAGCTAAGTGAATTAATATATAGTGACTGGAACCTAGTAGGTATTCAGAAGTTTAAGTTTTAGTTTACTCTCTTCGAACATGTTATCCATTGTGGAGCTAATCGGCTTAATATTTTGTTGTGTGGGTGTTTTTTAAAATGTACTTTTCAATTCTCTAAATCTACTTCGATCATGATGGTGGATCTATAAAATGTAAATGTACTCTTCCTAGCAGAAGGTCAATGAAAAGAAGCTTTAAAATATTTAAAGTCTGGATTAGGATGTGTAACAAATGAAAATTCACATTTTTTTTTCAGACTCAGCTAACACTAACGATGGTTTTAAACAGCAATCTCATTTACAGTAAGCTGTTTCTTGTCGGGCAAACTGCAAGGAGTGGATTTCATCACCTATATTCATTCGATGTGGTCAGAAACTTAATGCTGAGACTCAGCAGGGGGGGAAGAAAAGTCTGAAGAGTGAATTAGCTTGTAGTGTCATTTATAATAGAGGGAGCCTTTTCCAAGAAATTTTATCTGAAAGTTAAGAACTCCTTGAGATTTTCACCATCAACTCAGCATGGTGCTATTATTTTGTTACTGAGACACTTAAACTTTGTTTTTCTTACCCCTTACAGAGAAATCAATAGTTTAAAATTAGACCAGAGTAGAGGCTCTTGATTGTTAATCGGGGCTTGGTACTGAGACGTCAAAGATTGTTGTAAGCAGCTTACCAGCCAGTAATAAACTTTACCCATATTCACTGGATGGTTTATATAAAAAGAATTAAAATTAAAAAAAAAGAATTAGCATATGGCAGGTTTTTAAAAAATTTATATTTTCCTGTTACCAACAGTATGTTATCATAGATTTATTTGGGGATATCTGTCAAATTCATAACATGTTCTCCTCTGAAAACTAGCATCTCCCCAAGTTAGCTTTGGGGTTAGGCCCCCAATAACCATGCTTACAGTTTGTGAACTTCACCCATCCCCTGCCCTCTTCACTGTTGGCAGGTGCGTGGTAGATCTCAGGCCTAATTTCTAGAAACTCTCACCCTATTGTCATAGTTGACTCACCTAGTGTTGGACACCTGACATACCTGAGTGAATAGGATTCTTCCATCTGAGGATCTAGATTAGGACTGAGAGACAGCCAGCCTGTTGGTATCTGTAGGTGACAAGAACTGGACACATAAATATGGTAGCCCTGGGATGGGTATATTTCACCATGTGCTGAACCATGTTGATCAGAGAAGCGAAAACGTGTAGTTTGTAGGTCAAAATGGAATGGAAAGATATATGCAGAGAAAACAGAGATGGAATATAGGTAGAGATTCTTGATAGTTTTCTAGTTACTCTGTCCAGAGCTTTCTTTAGGCCTGATGGGATTAATATTACTGAACTTCATGCATAAGCTTATATTGATAGGACACCCACCCAGGTGTGTTTGTTCATTTGTTAACTTACTTGTTTATTACTAAAAGAAGATAAAATTGCTTGTGCTATTTGCAATCAATGATGCCCAATTAATATTCACAAAGGTAGGTAAATGTGACTTTAATAGGTCTATAGCTTATCCCAGGCAGAAACTAAAGAATACTTTATATGATAAAATTTTAAATAATAGTTACTTTTTATTATGAATGTCTATAATGTTCTAGGTAGTTGTGCATACTTCTAAATGCTATGGATATCACTTCTAATATTATTTTATATATATTATATACACATTATATTATTTTTAATATTAACAGTCTTGTGAGCCGAAATGATTAGCCCCATTATATAGAAAGGAAATCCAAGCCTCAGAGGGTTTATAAATTAATTACCCAGCAACTGACACAGCCAGAATGCAAATCAGATGCTGCTGTCTCTTTCCCAAGTCAGGTCCACTCTCCCCAGCAACACCACAACAGGATTTCCTGGAAGCCAAACACCTTCAACAGGATCTCAAACTGAACTTCCCAATCCTCCTCATGGTATTTCTCAGTTCAATAAATGACACCTCAGTTTAATCCAGTTGTGCAGTCCGAGGTTCCGTTTAACATTCACTTCACAAAAACTTCACAAAATTATCCTTATTCCTTTTTTTCCCCTCACACATCCTACTTCTACTTCATCATCAAATCCTAACAGCGCAATTACACAGTTCACTCAGAATCTAACGTCTTCTCATCATCCCACTCCCCAGCCATCACGTCGTCAGTGGGAGATGTTGCAATGAGTTACTCACCAGTCCCCTTGTTTCTACTCCTGAGCCCAGTCCCCACCCACATTCGTCCTATTCTCCACGATGCAGGTAGAATAAACCTTTAAAGACATAAGCCTGATCACGTCACTTTCCTGCCCCAAATTTTCCAAAAGCAACATGAATTGGCTTGTCCATCCCTTGACCTTGTCTACTCCCCCTCACACATGTGCTCCAGCTTTAATGCTCTCCTTGCTGATCTCCAAATATTTTAAGCAGGTTCTATTTCAGGGCGTTTATGTTTGCTGTTTACTTTACCAGGGATGCTCTTTAAAGAGGCAGCCCCTTGGCCTAGACCCTCACATCCTTTAAGCATTTGCTGCGGCCTCCACGTCAGACAGGCCTTCCCTAACTGCCTCCCTCCACCTCTCTCCAGGGCCCTTTTCTCCACCTGGCATTACTTTTTCCATTTTTAATATATGTTTGTTTTCCTTCTTCTTCCACTAAAATGTAAGCTTTACGAAAGCAGATATTTGGTCTTTGTTCACAGCTACATCTCTGGGGCCATCAGAACAGTGCCTAAAATAAGACAGAGGCTCAGAAATGATTGAGTGAGTGAATAAAAGGGTTTAGATACTTTAAAATCTAAGTGAAAAAATTCCAGTTACATGACTTTACCTACTTTCTTTGACTTACTTTAAGAACCACCATCCTCCTAGATTTCTCCTTTCAGAATATAACCTTTTCCATCCATGTTTTTATGAGCTTTTATGCTTTCGTTGCCTACTCTTAATTGCCTTGTACTCTGGTGACTTATTCGCTGTAATTGAAATGCATGTGAAAGGCTACAGTGTTTTGTCAATCTTGTTCTCTTTCATGGTGCCCTATATATTCCCTGTAAATTATCTGATTACCAACTGTGTTGATCAATATTACCTGAGCAGCTTTCCTCTCTCTTAATTTTTGAAATAGAGATCTAACTGTTTAAGCCTCTCTTTGGAAGTTAAAAATACCATAGTGGCAATGTACATAAAACTGATACAGTGAGAAAGGTTCCTCCGAGATTAAAAGTGATCCCATCGTTCCTGTTGTGGATTTTTAATTCATTCATTTAACAAGTACTTATTTTGTACATACTACATTTCAGGGAGGAGATGGCAGAAGCAAGAGTAGGCTCTGTTTCCTGGCCTGTGGCTTATTTACAGTGGAGGATATGCTTTCTGATTCTGAATTCAAAATTTCCAGGTTGTCTACAATTTTAAACATTGACACTTTGTATCACACAAAAGATACTTTAGAGGAACACATTTCCCCTTTTCCAGAAAATTATTGATTTCTAACCATTTTTCTTCACTGTTGCAGATATTAGCCAACGTTTCTTATTTAAGCAGTAACATTATTCCTAATAACTAATATACTCTACGCTTAAATGTATTCTTAATGACACATATCAACCATGTTCACTTTATTGCAGGATTAAGTTTGACTTGGTTATTAATCAGGACATAGAAAATGGATATGGCTTGAGTGCCCAGCAAGAGACAAGAAGCATCCTTGAAGAGTTTCTATCTAATGTCATCATTCCCAGAGGACACTTAAGAGGCCAGCATGTCTGTGGGGGGTTGAATGGAACACACACCTGGATTAGGAGATGAGTACACTGAGAGGTTCATGGCAAAATGAAATCTGTTTCGTGGGATGATCTGGCTTGCATCAATTCAGTTTAACATTTACTGGGACTTACTATGGTCACACAAGTGAATAGAGAATTGTCTCTTTTTACACTTTTCACAACTGAGTAGGGGAAATAGATACAGGGACCAGAAGACAGTGTGGTCTGTGGAATACTAACAGCCTAGATGAAAGGTCCAAAGGTGTATCAAGTGACACAGGGGATGAGAAGGGAGGGGGCTGGTTACAGACACTGCCTTTTTCCTGCTCATTTCACGTTTTTTGAACTCTGTATACCTACCAATCCCATATCTTTCACGGAGTGAAAGAGAGAATAAAGGTATTTAAATAACAGGCCAGTCACATGGTTATACATTATTACCAAAGTTTATAATATAATCACATTTGTCAAATATTTCTGAATGAGATTTATGCTAACCTTTATCATAGCCCAGAAGAAGCTTCTGAATACATGATTCACATTATGTTCACAATTATTTCTAGTTTGAAACTGATCGAGTCTTCTAAAGGTAAGAGAACCTGAGGATAGTTTGATTCTTAAAATGCAAGCTATTTAACTGGTACTAACAGCAATCACAGCACCTGTAAAATGAAATCTTTTCTCAAAATGCTAATGTTTAAAAGCACTGTTTAAATTCTGTTGCAAATGACATGCGTTTTCTGCAACAAACATCCTCTACCATATTCATGGTATAGAAATGTTTCTGACTTAGCTTGTTACGCAACTAATTTGACTCATCCTAACAACCGATTTGCTGAGGGTACTTACATATTCTTCATAAGCCTCGTGGGTTGGAGGAGGGGGTGCTCTGTATCCTGGTACTGCGGGTGCCCCCCGGGCTCGTGGGGTAGGGACGCCTCTTGCTACAGGGGGCACTGGAAGAGCTCCACGGGTCACAGTGGTCCCTCGAGGAGTGAGAACACCTCGTCCAGGTGGCGGGGGAGGAGGAATGGCACCCCCACGACCCCTAGGAAAAACAGGACATGTACAGGTGAGAAACAAGTGGTGACAGGAAGGGACTGAAATGAACAAAGCTCTCATCTTACAGCCTCCACACAATGGGAAGAAACCAAATTTATCTGTGTGTGTGTGTGTGTGTGTGTGTGTGTGTGTGTGTGTGTGT
>PVJD01018300.1:0-14883 GCA_004026545.1 Mormoops blainvillei | reverse complement strand
TTGATAGTTATGAGTTTATTGTTATTTAACTGTGCATAGTTTTGACCTTCTTTTCCTTAGTTAAGTCCCTTTAACATTTCATATAATAAGGGCTTGGTGATGTTGAACTCCTTTAACTTGACCTTATCTGGGAAGCACTTTATCTGCCCTTCCACTCTAAATGATAGCTTTGCTGGATAAGAGTAACCTTGGATGTAGGTCCTTGCCTTTCATGACTTGAAATACTTCTTTCCAGCCCCTTCTTGCCTGTAAGGTTTCTTTGGAGAAATCAGCTGAGAGTCTTATGGGAACTCCTTTGTAGGTAACTGTCTCCTTTTCTCCTGCTGCTTTGAAGATTCTCTGCTTATCTTTAATCTTGGGTAATGTAAGGAAGATGTGCCTTGGTGTGTGCTTCCTTGGGTCCAACTTCTTTGGGACTCTCTGAGCTTCCTGGGCTTCCTGGAAGTCTATTTCTTTTGCCAGATTGGGGAAGTTCTCCTTCATTATGTTTTCAAGTAAGCTTTCAATTTCTTGCTCTTCTACTCCTTCTGACACCCCTATGATTTGGATGTTGGAACATTTCAAGTTGTCCCAGAGGTTCCTCAGCCTCTCCTCATTTTTTTGAATTCTTGTTTCTTCGTTCTGTTCTGCTTGAATGTTTATTTCTTCCTTCTGCTCCAAATCATTGATTTGAGTCCTGGTTTTCATCCCTTCACTGTTGGTTCCCTGTGTATTCTTCTTTATTTCACCTTGCAGAGCCTTCACTTTTTTCTCTATTTTGTGACCATACTCAACCATTTCTGTGAGCATCCAGATTACCAGTGTTTTGAACTCTGCATCTGACAAGTTGGCAATCTCCTCATCGCTTAGTTCTATTTTTGGAGGTTTGATCTGTTCCTTCGTTTGGGCCATATTTTTTTGTCTCTGGCACATCTGTTATGGTATAAGGGGTGGAGCCTTAGGTATTTGTCAGGGTTGGGCCACTTCTGTGGCTGCGTTGTGGTACTATATGTGGGGGAGAGGTCCGAGAGGGAACAATGCTGCTTAGTCCAGATCTCATTGGGCTTTTCAGTCACTTCCCCCAATACCCACAAGCAAATTGGGCCCTCTTGGTGCTGGTTCCTGGGTGGGTGGGTTTGTGTACGTTCTAGGACCCTGTGGGTCTCTCAAATGACCTCTTCTGTGAGACTGGGAGTTTCTCCCGCTGCTGCAACCCCCAGTTTTTGTAGCCAGAGGTTTTGAGACTTTCCTGTCCCATGCTAGAACCCTGGACTGCGTACTCTGCCTCTCTCCCCAGTTGTTCCTCCCGGTTTATCCACACACAAACGTGGGACAGCCAGTTGCCCTCTCGCCAGCCTAGCCCTCCAGCTGCTGCCGTGCTGCGTCCCCTCCACCCCAGCTTCCTGTCTCAGTCTCTGCCCCTCCTACCAGTCTGGATGAATGTTTCTTCTTTAACTCCTTGTTTGTTGGACTTCCATACAGTTAGATTTTGTGGCAGTGCTGGTTGTTTTTTGTTTTTAAATTTGTTGTTGTCCTTCTTTTGGTTGTGCAAGGAGGCAAAGTGTATCTACCTACGCCTCCATCTTGGCGGGAAGAGTTTGGCTTTTCTAAATCAATGATTTAAATATTTTGGGTATTACTGTACTTTAATCTTGCAGTTGGGTAGCCAAAGCTGAAACAGTTGATTTTGAGGCTTAAAACCCCTAGTCTTTCCTTTAAGAACTGGTTTTAAGAAAAGAAACAGAATGGTGGAAAAACAATAGACTGTAAGAAGTAGTCAGCTAGGGAAGCAGGGTGATTTTGGGTGGGTCACTTCTTAAGACCCTTGAGGACAAGTTTTGGACTAGAACAGGATTTTCTTCCACCTAAGATCCATGAACATACTTTAGGAGTCAGAATGTCTTAAATCTAAATATAAACTTTTGTATGTTGAGTACATTTTTCTGACAAGAGAGTCCATAGCTGTCATAATCTCAGAAAGATCCGTAAGACAAGAAAAGATTAGAGACATTGGTCTAAAATGGAATGAGATTCTTTCTAGCTTTACAAGTCTACAAAATAGAAGTATTTATTGAATTCTACATCTTTTATTGCTGGTAATTTGTATATTATGATTTTGGTTCCCTTCCTCATCTTAATCATTTTCTGCTGGTCAAAGTCACAGCAAATGGGTTTCAGAATAAAGAACTGAAAAGCTTGAGTCTGAATGTTCAATGATCACATTCATTAAAGAGGATGGTTTTTACAGAAAGTACAAGTCTGGCACTATGATTTCCCCAAGGTGAACAGGCTGAGTTAATGAGTCTGGAAGGAGATATTAAAGGATTCACAAAACTAACTTGGAAGTTATCCCAGTTTCTGAAACAAAAATGCTTGAGCTGGACTGTGTCTAAAATATGGAACATTCTACAGTTACACTGACTAAAGTTGAACTATCCACCAGATCACACCTAGTACTAAATTAAGTGACAATAGACTCTGTTTACTAATTACCTGGCAGAAAACAAACAAAAAAATGTCAATAGTATCAGTGCTTTCATGGCTATGCAAAAATCTGAAGGTTAGGTAACAACGAGATGCCTCCTTCTGATTAGAGGCATTCTGCTGCAGCAGTAAGTAAATTCTTCTGGGAATTCATTAAGAACCCAGTAAACTATCTAAGCAGTCCATTTATTAACTTGGCCCAAACCACCCACCTCTTGCCCACCAAAAAAGTAAACTCAATATAATATAGTTAGTAATGTTAGGTAAACCCAACCTTTTGGTGTTGATAAACTTTGCCTGAGCAAGTATAAATCAAATCTTAACTCTTAGATTCATAATTAAGTGCCTCTTAGTGCCTTATTCTGCTAAGAATAAGTTGCTAAGTATTGCTTTTCCAAATGGACAGTGATCAACATAGGCTTCATGCCCACCAACAATGTTCTGATTCACTGTAGAGTTGTTCTTTTGTATTATTCTTTAACATTCATCCATCTTTTCAAAAAGGATTTACTATACAAGTCCAGTAGGAGATTTAAAAAAGGTATGAAATAGAGATTATAGATACTAGCTCAAGTAAATTAGTGTGGTAAGGAGATTAAACAGAAGTCTGTACCTAACCATCATACAAAGCTGAACGTGGAGTTTGTGGGGAGAGGGGGAGAGATTGGTATTTTAAAGAATGAAAAAGTAACACCATCCCCCACGAGTAGGATGATAGAAAGGAAATCAGAAAACCTAATGGAGGATATATCTGCATTAAGCCTTAAAAGGAAGCTGTAATTTGATGGTGTCCTGCTGTGTGTATGTTGAGGAAGATGAAAGGGGGTTGTGAGTTGGAAAAGCAAATTCTAGGGAGAGGGTAGAGTCTTGAGCGAGACAGTGAGAAATCCTATGGTGACCATTCTTAGGTTTATGAGTACATATTTGGCATCTCCTAATAAGTGATGGGATAACAACAAAGTTTTAATAAAATCTTAACACTGGTCCAATAATGGTTTCCCATAATCCAAATTAATGTTATATTAAATACAGTGTAGAGAGTGGTGATGTAATTTACTGTTATTTACCTATGGGCTTCCCCAGTGCGTGGTGGGGTAACAGCTGAGAAATTTTGCACAGTTAACATCCTCTTTATATTACTAACTTTGAAGGGGGAGTAAGAACAGCTACTTCAGGATCTAGAGACACTCAAGTATTGATCTATTCATAGAGTTTCTAAACGCTGAAGAAGTTTACACTAAATGGACAAAAAATAATGCAGAAGACCTAAATACAGAAAGGTTTCTAAAAATCCATCTCTGAAAACCAGGTCAGATGGACTCAAATACCTCACTGAATATAACAGGAAGCAATGTTTCTGCTGGGGTATAAAGGTAGGAACCAGTCCATGTAGTGAAGGAAAAGTTCTTCATCCTCTTGATCTAAATGTCTGCCTCTGGTCTGGGCTCAGAGAAAGGTCCTGATCATTTGAACTGGTTGTCAGTCAAGGTTGTCAGCCCTTCATCTTCACTTTCTTGGTTTCCAGTTCAGCCAGCTCTTGCAGACTCACTTTGCTCAAGCCCTTTAGCTCCAGCTGTTATTCAATCACTTTGGCATTCTGTGAATGCAAGTGAGCAATTTCTCAGCGTCCTCTTCTCTTCTTCCTCAACAGTAGACATGGTGATAGGGCTGAACTTGTCCATGTCTTTGGTCTGTTTAGTCATCATTACCTTCTTAGGAGGCTCACTGATTGCTTTTTAAGAAAAATTTACTTATTGATTTCAGAGTGAGAGCAAGAGCGAGAGAGGAACATCGATTGTTGTTCCACATATTTATGCATTCGTTGGTTGATTCTTGTATGTGCCCTGACCAGAGATTGAACCCGTAACCTTGGTGTATCGAGATGATACTCTAACCAAGTGAGCTACCTGGCCAGGGCCAGGAGGCTCTTGTTTCTGAGTATATATTGTATATTCATTTTCCTAAAACCCTGGCCAAACCTGACTACTGCTCCATTCACAATGAAGGTCACAAGAACATTCTTCTGCTGGGACTGGTAGGAGAGGGGCAGTCCACTTTGAACACTTCTCCCTCTAATGTCATTCAATGCCTTCAGGGCTCCAAATATAGTCTTCTCGTCTTCTGTGTTACAAAACTTGTGGGTGTGTTTGGCAGCATCGATTGCACGGAACCAATACCAGGGCCTCATTGCAATTTCTCTGATAGTCCAGCACCAGGGTCATCTGGCTGCACAAACAGCAGTAGATGTGGAGGGGCTTCCTGCCATTGTCATATTCCCCCCAGTCCTGGGACACTACTTTACTCATAGTTCAGAGGAGCTCAATGCCAAAAACTCAATGCCAAGAATAATGTACTGTTACTTCTATAGGAATG
The DNA here is from genome assembly GCA_004026545.1 of Mormoops blainvillei. NCBI lineage: Eukaryota > Metazoa > Chordata > Mammalia > Chiroptera > Mormoopidae > Mormoops > Mormoops blainvillei. The sequence continues at coordinate 10,047 of PVJD01018300.1, read as the reverse complement.
TGTTGAATTTTAAAGGGGTAAAAGATGACAGGCAACACCTCCACAAATTAGGGTCCATTTATCCCTGGTTCTTAGATAGTCTCACATAAATGCAAGGCAGGGATGAAGCTATGTTGAGGTCAAGATTTACCTGTCTTGTACCATTAAAATGAAAATAACTTCTGCCCTGGCCAGGTAGCTCAGTTGGCTGTAGCACTGTCCCAAATACTTCAAAGCTGCAGGTTTGATCCAGGTCAAGGCACATACAAGAATCAACCAATGAGTGCATAAGTAAGTGGAACAATGAACCAATGTTTTTCTCTCACATCCTCTCTCTCTAAAAATCAATCAATAAAATAAAAAAAATACCCTCAACACCCTTTAATTCTAAAAATGTAAAAGGATGGGGGGTGCATAATAGTGGGAATTAGCAAATAGTTCTGCTCTGGTTCAGGTAGCACACTTGCTCAAACATATGAATACTGGTTAAGACTTTCAGCTCTGCCAAGTACGAATTCATTCATCTCAGAGAGGTTATATCCCAGTTCTGAAAATATGAGAACACACAGCAATCTGGCTAATTACTGGACTTAATGACTGACCAGAAAAAAAAGAAAAAAGACTGAGCAACTCTTGACTCATGAAAGATGATCCATGTTTATGAAGATGTTATACCCCCAAATTTACTTTGAGAAGTCAAATTACATCTCACTTTTAAAGAAAACTCCAAAACCTAATTAAACTGTCCAAATGGAAATACTCAAAATTAACATAATTTGTCATTTTCTGTGCTCAAAGCAGGAAATGCCAAATAAAAATATAGTGCAGTAGTCCACCTTTATCCATGGGGGGTATGTTCCAAGACTCCCAGTAGATGCCTGAAACCATGAATAGTACCAAACCCTGTACATACTGCTTTTATTCCTACACTTACATACATATATAAAATAAGGTATTATAAGTTGGTACAGCTAAGAGATGTGCAACAATACCATAACATGAAACAATGATAACAATATGCTGTAATTAAACTTATGTGAATGTGGTCTCTCTCTCAAAATGTCTTATTGTACTATACTCAACTTTTCACTTAAAGGAAGCACTTTGTGGCTTCTCTTTGGCACATCTGAATTGTCAGCATCATTACTCTTGCTCTTGGGGCCATTATTAAGTAAAATAAGGGTTCCTTGAACACAAGCACAGCAATACCATGACAGTTGATCAGATGACCAAAATGACTTAACAGGCAAGTAGCATATACAGTGTGGCTACGCTGAACAAAGGAATGATTCGCATCTGGGTGGACAATGTGGGACAGCATATTTCATCACACTACTCAGAACGGCATGCAGTTTAAAACTTACAAGTTGTTTATTTCTGGAATTTCTAGGCAATATTTTCAGACCACAGCTATTCGCAGGTAACTGAAACCTTGGAAAGCAAAGCCATGGATAATGGGGAACTACTGTAATCTAGTTATTGAATAAAAACTTCACCATTACATATGGCTAAAGGTCACACATTGGATTATAGTTTTACAAATCTTAAAGTTTATAAAAAAAGGTAACTTACGAAAACATATAATTTTCTCTACTATAAGAAATACTGTGAACTCTTTCTCCATTCTCCCTATTTTATTATTATAAATTGGAAACAGAGGTGCCTATAAACTGTAGGAGGCAGGTCATCCTCAAAAGAAATGTTTAGGGATTATTTCTTTTCACCTATAGACATCAGTTAACCTTTCCATCAATTTCCTATTTAGGACTGCCCAATATTCAAAAAATGTATAACTGTTTGGTAATGACAAGCATTTTAAAATCTACTTATGGCCTTGCAAAGACTCTGCCTCATTTCCCCAGTGTGAATGAATGAATTTCTCTGGGATTAAATCACCTTCATGAAAGCCTACTATCAGCAGGGAGGCAAGTCATTTTTTTCTCCCTAGGAGTTGACATAAAAATCTATCCAGTTTGGTGCTGGTGGGAAGCATTTTCACCTAATTTATGGGGGGAAGAAACAGAGTCAAGCATTCTATCAAATGCTTGGCCAGATTCCCCTTTAGCCTCAAGGGAAACAATCTTGGACAGGTCTGCGACTTTGGCTCCCAGCCATGGCAGGCGCACAGCTATACAGGGATAAAAGACCTGTTTTCCATTACCCAGTTGCCTGGGTAAAGTCAGTTTTGGTGCCCATGTTATAAGAGTGGCATTATTATTCAGTCTTAAGTGGCTAACATTTATAAAATCTTTTGTAGGAAATTTCATCAAAAGGGCCATACAGCAAGCAGGTCCTCAAATAACACTGTTTCATTCAATGTCATTTTGTTATGAGGTTGATAAGATGCTGCAGGAACTAGACTCTTGTTTATCTCAATTATATTCACCCAGGCATGCAAGAAGAAAAGTTTTGAGCATGCATTTATGCGAGATACTCTCTGTAATATATACTACATAAAGTCCACAAAATGCAACATTCGAAGACATTTAGCATACACACTTAGGTTGTAAAAAGTACTGTACACATGTATATGTCTACTCTGAGTCATTGTCTGGTGAGAACTATTACAACATTATGAACATGGGTGCCCAGCTATGTTATCAACATAAAGAATTCAGAAACACATACACAAGTCAATTTATGTGATTCATGACATATTTTTAAAATAAAATATTAGGACATAACTCACACTGAGATATTTTAGAATACTTTATCTAATTAACTTACTAAAAAATCTTAGCCAGAATTTTAATTTTTAAATTTCATTTAAAAACTACCAAATATACATTTTAAAACATAAAATAATATGGGGTAAATCTGGTTTAAGAACAAGTTAATAAAGTTTGAAAAGAGAAATAAATACATTAATACTTCCTTTCTAAAAGGTTTGACACTGAACTAATGATTTCAATATCCATGACTTACAAAGTAATTTATTCAACCGCTTACTAAAATTGTCCCTGCTTTCAGAACAAAGAAACTGAGTATAAGAAAGCTGACTTTCTGCCCCAGCTGGTGTGACTCTGTGAATTGAGGGCCGGCTAGGAAACCAAAGGGTTGACAGTTCGATTCCCAGTCAGGCTACATGCCTGGGTTGCAGGCCAGGTCCCCAGTAGGGGGTGCATGAGAGGCAACCACACATTGAGGTTTCTGTCCCTCTTCCTCCCTCCTATACCCTTTCTCTAAAAATAAATAAGTAAAATCTTAAAAAAAAGAAAGAAAAAAAGAAAGAAAGAAAGAAAGGTACTTTGGTTTAAAGTACCTTTTATTAGTACATTTTGAGGTCATTAAAAATATCTAAGTTTTTAGTTTGTTTTGTTTTGTTTCGTTTTTTGGTTCCCCTGCTCCCTTGTAAGTGGTAGTACCCCAATTAAAAACAAAACAATTCCTATAAACATAAGTTACCTCCTCAACCTACTCCGTTTCATCAATAGTTTATTTAATATAATTATAATCCTCTCTAAAAATATTAGAAAAACAAAAACAGAAAAAAGCAAACAGCAGGTTCTTTTTCTAAAGATGACTAATCACCATCGCCTTAGAATTTAAGATTAAGTACAAAGGGTTTACATAACTGCCACCAAAATAGATCAGATAAAACAAAAGTGTCTTGTATCTGTGCATTTGCTTAAGGTTACAGTTTCCATTTATGACAAAATTCAAATTTTTTCATAGTTTGTTTTTTTTTGCATAATGAGGAAAGCAACTTAATGGATAAGACTGTGCAATTGTTAATTCCAATTCCTATTCTACCAGTTAACTCATGCAAAGATTTGGGAGAAGCCAATCATTAACCCCGTCCTCTGCCATTTGAATGATCTGAATTTGAACTACGGTGAAAAAAGAAAAACAGATTTTTTCAAACCTTTCTCAAAAAAATTAGAACCATACCTTTGTGAAGCTCTTTGACAATTCCAATAACATAATTACCACCTCACAACAGTTTATATCTGTGAAAAATATCCACTTCCAAATAGAGGAATCATTTAAATTGTCTCTGATACCAGAAGTTGTATTCTTATGATACATATAAAGAATGTATTTAATCCATGGGTGACAGCTTAAACGTGGGTTTTCAGAACAGAATAATAATTAATTCAGAACAAAAAATTCAAAGTCTGAAAGTTGATATTCAATATCAGCTTCTGAATGAGGATCTGACTCACAGCAAGCCCTTTAGCAGCTCTGCCATTCTAAAAATATCTGCCAAGGGACACCTTATTCAATCTGAAAGTGAGGAAGAATTTCCAATCTATTTTCTTAATTAATTCTTATTTGGTGCAACCATGAAGTCACAGAGCTGGCAATGGCACAAAAAGTTTGTTGACATAAACTGGGCTCTAAGTTATATCTACCTTGAAATTCTTCCTGAAAACATTAGAATCATAATGAAATAAATTCTTGGATGCTCACAAGAACCCCACGGTCTCTGGGCAAAATTTTTCTTCTTTTTAAGTTACATGTAAGAAAGTTCTTGGAAGGCAGCAATCACAGGTTGGGCTACACCACAATACTAGGCACACAGAATGGTATTCTATATACATTTGTTATGTGGCTGACAGAAATTCTATCTGATCTCTATTTTCTCAAAGGCAAACGGTCAGTCACTGGAGTCACAATGAAATAAATAGTTTCTCCCCAATTTGTCCTTTCTGGTCTGTTTTTGGGGCAATTAAAATTTAACATTAATTATCTAACACAGTCCCAAATTAAGACTGAAACTGTGCAATGGCTTCAAGCTGACAGGACAAGAAATTACTAAATAAGGATGTCAAAAAAGCACTAGTCTCAGAAAATTAAGTCCACTATTCTGGTTTCTTGATGAAAAACAACTAGGACAGGGAAGAAAAGGATGATGAAGAATGACATTTCTGGCCCTGACTGGTGTGGCTCAGTGGGTTGGGCATCATCTGGCAAAACAACCAAAAGGTTGCCGGTTTGATTCCTGGTCACAGCACACACCTGGGTTGTGGGCCAGGTCCCAGTTGGGGCCTGTTGAGAGGTGGTCGATCACATTTCTATCCCACATTGTTATTTCTCTCCCTCTCTTCTTCCGCCCTTCCCTTCTTCCGAAAACAGAATCTTTCTTTTAATTTTATTTTTTTATTGTTGTTCAATTACAATTGTCCCTATTTTTCCCTTATTACTCTCCCCTGCCCTACCTACCCCACCTCCTACATTCAATTCACAATAAAATCTTTACATAAAAAAAAAAAAAGAATCACATTTCTGGAATTCCTCTGCACACCTCTAAAAGAGTTCATCACCATTATTTATTTAAATCCAATTCCCCCAGGAGAAACCACTCATCACAAATAAGCACCAATAAATGAATCTGAAGGAAAAAAGAGAACTTTTGAATGAAGTTCAAACCTAGTTATCTTATGAGGACAACATTATCTCTTTTTTTAGTGAAGATTTTTTTCTTTATTGAGAAACTTAAGACTTGGATACATCAATAAAACCAATTTCTGGGGGGAAAAATCAAAATCCATAATAGAAAAAGAAAAAGTTAACAATGTCTGGGCTATAACAAAACCCAGAGAATATAGTCTATTAGCTGAAAAATTCTAGGTGCTTCATAATTGACTTTTTGATACAAAATGACCTACGAAATTTGCAGTTTGTGATTCTTGGTGTTGAGGTCCACATAGCAAGCTAGGAAGCCTTCAAACCTTGGGCTGAATTCCAAGAGGGATTATTTGGCTTTGTTCAAGAGGCAGCAGCAGCAACAGCACCCCACCTTCTGGGCAGCTTCTTTCTTGGTATGATGTGCCTATAGAACAGCCATTGCTTTATCCACTTTGGAGTGGACAGACTTGGGACTCCAGCATGTGCAGCAGCTCAGTGTTGTCAATCTCCAAAAGCATTCCTCTAATCTTTCTGGCAAGGCTCAAGTGCATGGTTTGGATGAGCAGGAACAGAAGTTCTCCCAGCATTCGCCCCCACACACAGGTTGCAGGCTGGGGTGCCTCCAGAGGCTATATGACAGGCACGGTGCAGGCTGCAGACACTGGAGGTGTACTTTTAGTGCAACAGCAGCACAAAGGTGCTAAATTCTGCACAGCTGTGGGAACACCAACTCTCTGAGCAGTAGTAGGGAGGCCACAGAGGCCAGAGCATTACCAGTTGGATCCAGATGGCAAAAGGTTGGACAAGGCTCAGGTTGGCATACAGCACTTGGCATTCACTGGAAGCTTTGAGGTCTCCAACCTCACTGCCAGCTTGGATTAGGCCTCATCTGTGCTAACTTGTTAGGTGTGTAATGTGGAGGTCTTCCCTGAGCCTGTGGAACTGCTGGCACAAAGCGGCCAGCAGCTGCAGACTGGAACTGATTTAAGATGGCACCGGCAGGGAGTGCTCTCATTCCAGCCACCCACTGCATATGTTGGTTGGTCAGGTATGCAGAACCTTTCCCTCTTCTTTCCTTTGGGCCAGGGAGATATGCAGTGGCTGGGAGCCCACAATGCATCCATTCATCTCAGTGACTGCTCTGGTTGCCTCTCTAGGAGATGAGAAGCAGACAAAGTCAACCCTTTGCTTCTCCCATCCTCCGACATTACCTTAGCACTGGTCATGGATCGGAAAGGAAAAAACTCTCTCCTTAAATCCTCATTATCAATGGTGTCATCTAAGTTCTTTAAAAAAATTTTTTATTTATTTATCTTCTCCTCCCCTCCAAGTTCTTAATATAGAGATTCAATCACTGATAACAACTAATTCTCTCTTGTTTCACCTGTTCAAATTTCCGTCTTAACTCAGCCTGTCGTTCTACTTTATTCTGTGCACTGCCTATAAAAATGACTTACTCATTGATTTCTTTTCCAAACATCTTTTCGATAGCCTTATTAGAATCGTCCTGTTTTTAGTAGCTCACAAAGTCAGTCTTTGGATTTCCCAGAGATTGGTCAACACCTTGGCACTCAGGGTCTTACCAAACTGGCTGCACAGCTCTTTCAGACTCTCATTATCCACCTCTTTCCCCAGGTTTTTGATATACACCTTGGTGAACTCGTTGGCTTTGGCTCCAAACCTGGCTTCCTGATCTTTTAAGACTTGAATATGCCCACAAACATGTTGCAGCCATTGAAGAGCACGTCGTTCATCTTCTCCATGGCCTTGTGGGCAGCCTCTTTGCCCTTTACAGCTGTAATCATGAAACACCACCTTACAGGACAGAATGTTTCCAAAAGCAGAAAAAGTAACATAAAATGCCTTGTAATCTACAGATTTGTGCAGGTTCTTGATGAAGATGTTTCCCACATCAGACTTTCTCAAAGAGAGATCCCTCTGAGACTACATGATGGGGATTTGCTTTCCCTTAATCACATCAAAGTTCATGGCATTCAAGGCCTACTCAGTGTCAGCGCACTGCTGGAAGTGATGCTAGGCATTAATCCAGGGAGCTGCAGGTGATCCTATCTTGGCAGACCCCGTGGGACAGCACAGGCTCTGCCGGACTGAACTTTTCACATTGTATGGCCTTGGTGAGGAGTGCTGGTCACTCACGCACCCAGAGGTCATGGGGTAGCTGCTGGCTGCAGTATTTATTCTCACCAGATCCCACCACCTGATCCCACAAAGAGGACCTCTTATAAGGGACCACACAGGGCAAAAGGGGCTCTTCTCAGCACCATGTTCACAGGTGGTAGGGTGAGGCCGAGAGAAGCTGGAGCAGGTTCATAGAGTGGGGAGCGTAAGAGGAGTTCATTGGACAAAAGGTTCTCAAAAGCAGTATGGCCCTCTATGGGGGTTTGTAATTTTCATCTATACTGGTCTGAACCTCCGAATTTCCAAAAACTGATATTAAAATTGGGACTCCCCTCCAAATTGAAAAAAATTCTTCAAGCAACCAAATGGTGCCGACAAGGCCCGCGGAACACGCGATTCTCTATAAACACAGGCCTTGGGCTCCTAAGGGCTGAAGATTACAGCGGCCAGGGGAAGAGCAAAATAAAACATGTGTCAGTGCTGGGGACAGGTGCGTGGGGAGGGGACGGGGCTGCCACATCAAGCGCTGCGCAGCCGCAGAGGAGGCGCGTGGAGGCCACCGCGGCTCACCACCGGACTGATGGATCGAGACCGACAGGCGCCCAAATGCTTTGGCACAATGGTAGGCGTAGGTGGGCTGGCCGCAAGCATGTAAAAGTGACTTCCTTGTGGTTTAAGAGGATTTGCTTTTTCTTTCTTTCTTCCAGGTTTTAAAGCATTTTCAGTTTAAAAAAAAAAAATCTTTCTCTTTAGGTTTCTGGTCCCGAAAATGGAGGATGCTGCGACGTTGCTGGGTGGAGAGAGGGGGCGGGGTGAGCCACCGCTCCGTTTACACCTGTCCTCCCTGGAGGCTAGCTGCTGGTCCAAAGGCACCCCGCAACCTGGGCCCAACTTTATCTGTTTCAACTTCTTCCTCAATATACCCTTTAAAGGATTTCTAAAAATTAGATATAAGCTGGTTACAACATATGTATAAGGTAACTGTCTGCTTCGCAAATCAATTTCAAGTGAAATCTTGGTAAATTCTGCTTCATTTCTTGTAAGTACCTATTTAGCAAAGTTAGGAGACAGGTACCCTACGCAGTGGTGGTGAGATGCATGGCAATGACTGTGGATGAGTGTCAGCCAACCTCATAAGGGACAAAGAGGACCTGCATCATCTTAGGCCTACTGGGAGTGAAGAAATGTTGAAAATGGAGAGGAACTGAAGAGAGAGAGAAAAAGAAAACAAACGAAACAACAAAAAGTGATTATGTCCCTAAGAAATGGAAAAATAATTCAAAGGGGAAAATGAAACAATGGGAAAGCCGTCTCTTAGAGAGAAAAACCACTTTCCTTAGTTTCTCAACAGTTGCTTAGAAAGACATTCTTACTAGCTTCTCCTGATTCTAATAATTCATTTCTAATTCTATCCTGTGTTCCACTCTATGCTACCAATTCCACTCAGTCTTCATAATCCAAGTACCCTAAAAGTCCAAGTCAACAAAGACTCTGCATAAAACTTAAAATATTCTCTATTCAATTAAAATTTGCTGCCAAATGAATAAAAAGGAACTTTACTCTTTTGTAAAGGGAAAATACAAATAGTGGTATTTACTTACTAAACAGGAAACTGCCTCCAACCTGTGTTAAAACTCTGCAAACAGACATTCAATGTATGTGAGTGGCAATTTTGTTTTGTGAGAAATGAAACTATACATTATACTTCTGTTCTACAGAAAGTGGAAAACCTTTCTTGTAAGAGAGAGATAGGGGAGAAGAATTGTTTTGGCCTTAATTAAAAATTAATTATAAGGGAAATATGGATTGTTATGTGTCTTTAATTTTACATGATTCACTGATTCTTTAAATTATGTGTAACTTTAATAAAATAAAACTTTAAAAATGTAAAACTAAATTATAAAATTAAGGCTGATAAAAAGAATTCTGAGACTTGTTAAAAGATAACTTTTAAAAAATATATGTTTTATTGACTATGCTGTTACAGTTTACCAATTTTTTTCTCCCCTTTATTCCCCTCCACCCTGCACTGCCCCTCCCACCAGCATTCCTCCATTTAGTTCATGTCCATGGGTCACACATATACGTTCTTTGGCTCTCCCTTTCCTATACTATTCTTAACCACCCCATCTATTTTATATCTACCATTTATGCTTCTTATTCCCTGTACCTTTTCCCCAATTCTTCCCCCTCTGCCTCCCTGCCGATAACCCTCCATGTGATCTCCATTTCTGTGATTCTGTTCCTGTTCTAGCAGTTTGCTTAGTTTGTTGTTTTTGTTTCTTTAGGTTCAGTTGTTGATAGTTGTGTTCGTTGTCATTTTACTGTTCATAGTTTTGATCTTCTTTTTCTTAGATTAGTCCCTTTAATATTTCATTTAATAAGGGCTTGGTGATGTTGAACTCCTTTAACTTGACCTTATCTGGGAAGCACTTTATCTGCCCTTCCACTCTAAATGATAGCTTTGCTGGATAAGAGTAACCTTGGATGTAGGCCCTTGCCTTTCATGACTTGAAATACTTCTTTCCAGCCCCTTCTTGCCTGTAAGGTTTCTTTGGAGAAATCAGCTGAGAGTCT
>PVJD01018299.1:0-14887 GCA_004026545.1 Mormoops blainvillei | reverse complement strand
GGCAGGGTCCCATCCTCCCTGCCAAGCATTCCACTCGGTCTCCCAGATCCGGCCTCCAAGGCACAATCGCCGATGCGGCCCAGCGCCAGGGCCCACGACCGTCGGCTCCCTCCCCCTCTAGCTGTGCCCACCGCTGTGGAATGTCTCCCTCCCTCCCAGATTCGGAACCCAGGGGCGCTCGCTCGGCCCCGCCGCCTTTCGGCTCCAAAGCACTAGGCCTGCGGCAACCAGGCAGTGCTCGACAGGTTCTGGCAAGTTCCAGCACAACCCGTTTTCTCATGGACCCCACGGCCCGGCACAGCCCTGAGTGAGGCTCTCAAGTGCCCCGGCCTGCCTTCTGATCTTTCCTTCATTAGTCGCCACGCAGACAGCATGGCAAATGTAGACGCCGACAGCCACTGTCCACTCGGCACTGCATCTGCTGTGTCCCCCACGCGGGTCCTGGGCGCAGGACGCCCGCACGCGGGATGCAGGGCTCGCTGTGCTGTGGTGGTGATGGAGGTGGCGGGGTCGGGGGACGGACATGCACTTACCTCGGCGGGGCGTCGCAGCGAGGCCACCAGCGGCCGCCGTGGGAGAGGCCTGGCGGTAGCCGAGGTGCAGGACGACGCCCCCGGCTTGCCCGTCCCTGTCCTGGCCCTGGCGCGGGTCACAGGGGGAGTGACGCCCGGCTTCTCACTGCCGTGGGTGCTGCGTGGCCCGCGACCCTGGCGCCGTCCCCGCCTCGGCATCTCGTCCAGCACCAGCGGCTCACGCTCGAAGCAAAAACTGCTCGCTGCAGAAAGACGCCGGAAGTCCCGCCCCTGCCGGTGTGTCCCAAAGGAAACGCCTTTTCTGACCCCAAATTGGGTAGGCGTGGCGGTATTCCTATCAGGGTATTATGGGTAACAGGGCTCTACGACTCCGAGGCTGTGATCAGAAGTTCGCCGCCTCACGTGAGCAGAAGCCGAGCAAGATCCGCCGCTAAGAGCGTTGGGAAATGACAGGTGGTCGGGAAAGACACATCTTAAATTGGCCAAGGAAAGCTGTCATCTTTTTACGGTGAAGGGGCCTGAGTCCATGTTAATGGAAACACATTATTTGTGAGCCCAGTACAGCGCGTCATAATAAAAGAGATGCCCGTATTACCGAGTCCAGAGAATTTTATCACACAAACGACCTACTTCGACCATCACATATGTATGTGACAAATATAACACAAGACTGTAGGGCCAGACTTTGAAAGAAAAAAGGAACCGCCTTAGCACTTGACCTTCTCCAACAGCTGAGAAATAAAACGTACCTAATACCCACTTTACAGAAGAGCAAACTAAAGCCCAGGCCAGCTCAAGGGGCCGTTTGGGAAACTAGGACAGTTTCTGGGCCAGTGGAATGGGGAAACTGAGACAAAAATCCCTGGAGTACCTCAAGGGTTTGTTCTTTCTCCATACGAGAGAAATTTTGAACTCACTGGGCCTATTTCATGTGTTCAACATACATGACAAGTTTTCCTAATTGAAGAATTAGTAACCAGGTTCTACTTGTATACACATTATTTTTAGTGTTAAAGTGAAAATCTAGAGGTTACATAAAAACCTCCAAAAGTCTACAACGTTCTGCTACCCATTCATTTACAACATGAAGGTTACTTTGGAATGCTGTGTCTTGCAAAAAAGACGTGGATCCATAACAAATGCATTATAATCAGATCTGTGAGTGGGTCATTTTTGTTTTGTTTTGTTTTTTTTGTCATCTAAAGACAGTCATTGTTTTGTTCTGATACATTTACAAACACGTCTTTTAAAAATCCATGGAAGAACTCTGCCGCATTCTAAATTACAAATTTCTAAAACTAAATTTTCAGATCATAGCATTAAACAGGACGAAAACTTATAGAACTCTTAAGAATATCCGAATAGGTGCTTCATCTGGTGCCCCCGCGTCTTGGCGCTGGGAACCTCAGGGTCAGTCATCAGCTGCGCTGACAGAAACAAAACAGAGTAAAACAGGGACAAAATGGGTGGCACCAAAGTAGTCCCCAAGGTTTGCCCCCCAGGGTGTCACCTTACCAGGTGGTTCAACTTAAGGGCAATGAGCAAAAGTCGCTGGCCTCAAAATAAACTAAAGGATAGAAAGCTCTGACCTGTAACACTGTTCTCCAACTAGATTTGTGTTGCAAAAATGCAAGCAAATAGAACGAAATGCCTCATCTTTGGATGTTCATGGCCCTTGACCAAGCTAGGGATTTAATAGAGTCTGGTAGAATGTGTGTTGCCGCAAAGTGAGATGATTTAGAGAACACTTTCCTCACAGCCCCGGGAAGAGGCCAGCCTATGTCTCTAGAAGCTCAAACAAAACCCATCCCGGGGGCGGAACAGCCTGCTTCCCAGCTCACTCCCATGCTGTCCCCCCCAAAAAGCGGCTGCAGCCCTTCAATTCTTCCTCCCCTACAGAACTGCCGGCTGCCGCCCATGCTTACAGTTCTACTACTCGCGGCAGAACTCATTATCACACAAACCCTCACATGTTACCTCTGAGGAAGTAGCAAATGGGGAGCCTGGTAAAGAATTATTTGGGTATATGTATTCTTTTTTCTATGGAGTAAGAGGCTAGGAAAATTCCTGACCAGTGGAACAGAAACATTAAGAAAATTAAACAAGGTCAAACAGTTTGAGCAACTTACAGTCATTTGGTAAATAGTAAGAACTTATCTTGCGTAACCAAAAATACCCGAGCACGAACGGTTTCGCTCTCTCCTACCCAGCCAGATATAAATACCTCAAATCACCTTCGTCTGCAAAAGAGAACAGAGATCCAATTAATATCACTTTTGCCAGTTATACCCAAGGACAGATGAAGTCGGGGGGAGTGAATAGGAAAAAACCACATTAAAAGTCAGCCTTGAGATAAATTCAAACACTACAGAAGACCCAAAAACATTCCCAGACTCTCCCCTAAGACTGTCACAGACAAAATAGAAATAAAAAACTCTCAGGACAAAGACTCAGGGCCTGATGAGCACAGCCATGCCCCTTCCCTGGCATGCACTTTTTACTTCCTCCTAAACTCTTAAGGATCCCCATGAGACACACAGCCATTGGCAGCTCGACCTTGAATTACGCTCTGAACCTGTCTGCCCCCACTCCTCTGACTTCCCGGGAAGCTAAAAGCAGCCCTCCAATGGCTCATTCCTTTCTTAAAACTTTTCTAAGGAGTCAAAGCAGAGCCCCACCTAGGCTCTCTCCTGTTCCTTCACCTACCCTTAAGTCCTTCCATTGTTTCACTATCCTCAGCCTTGATAAACATACTCCAAAAATCATGCTGTGAAATCTTTCCTACACAGTCAAAACCGCATGTACTAGAGGCGGCCTGAGGACCCACTCCGGGCTAGTTCCTGTCCTGTAACAATTTGATCGTAGGTCCCAGAGATATTTGAGAATCTGGAACTGAAATCCCAGTTAGCTGACCCAGGGCATGAAACGTCTGATCACTGCCGTCCTATTTCCCGCTGTCCTGAGGTTTTGGAGACCAAACCACCCTGTACATTGTGATACCACCTGGTCTCCTTTAGAAACCTGTTCCAACCCAAGAATCCCCATGACAGGAGACCAGAAAAAAAATGAAACAAAATATAAAACAAGGGCTTACTGTAATATGAAATTGTTTAAAAAAAAAACAACCCCGTGTCTATTGATTTATGGTTCTTTTTGCCCGCCACCAATAAAAAACGGTGGCTCTCGATGCCAGAGTTTGGTAAAAAGGAACGGAACTATTTATTCAGAAGTTATACAGGTTCAGAATAATGGCGGAATGTACCCATTAAATCTCACTCCCTTTAGAAACAAAGGAAAAACCACAAACACACAGTCCTGCTCCCCCCTGCCAAGCTAGGCTAGTTAGGGGTACTGTATCTCAGAAAAAGAAATAAAAGTCCGTAGCTCAGCTAGGCTCCTGTTCTTAATCAAAAACAGCATCTTCATGGTGGGCCGGGGAATTCTGCATCTTTTCAAACCATGTGGCCATGAGAGAGTGCTCTGCATGGCTTTTACAACCTGCTCTACTGCTTTCTAAGCCATGTGGTCAAGAGAGCTCCGTCTCCACTCCCAAGCCGTATGGTAAAGCTCCAGCATGGCTGCTGTACCTGGGTTTCAAATCCTGGCAGGAAACTTCCTCCATAACCGCACTTCCGACTCCTCTCACACTGGGTTACATCTGCCAGCAGTTTGGTGTCTTCTGCCTTTCTCAACTGCCATTGTTAATCCGGGCAAGTTAGTCCGGTGGACTCATGACATAGGAGCCGCCTCCAAGCCGCTCTCACAGGTGCAGGCAACCCCTCCGGCTACATGGCATCATGGGTTAGAGCTGTGTCCATCTCCGTGGCTCTGAGCCGGCACAGCTTTTAACATTATTAAAACTCTGGCCAAGTTTTTCAGATATGCGAAGCAGCTCTCAATGGCCCTGCTCTGACTCCCTCTTCCCCAGAGTGATAGCCAAGGGTGTTTTCTCCATTTGGGAAGACCTCCAGCTCAGCACCCCGTTACAAAATGACTGGACTTTTTAAGCTAATGAAGAATGTTAATACCAGAGACGAAAATAAAAATTGTCCATTGCATAGTGCAAAGCATAAAAGCAGAACAAAATACCAAACCATCATTCCAATAAAAGAATATTTAATAAAGCAAGAAAAAAGCGGAAATGAAATTCCAACATGCATCTTTTTTGTTTCGACCCTTTTATTATAGAAAACCGCCAAAAACTTCTATCAGATTAGGCAGAACATAAGATCAGACATTTAGCAAAGGTAGAGACATAGCAAATACACATCTGAGAAAAGGTTCACCATAAATCCTTAGAAAAATACAATCAAACAACAGTGAGGTAGCTCTACAATTTTTTTTTTTAAGTTTAAGTAAAAAATGATTTACCAACCAAATATTTGCTAGGATATAAAGGAAAAGGAGTTGAATCTCTCACACACTGGATCACAAATTGAGAATCTCTGTACTAAAACATCCACCTACTTTACAACTCAGACTGCATACTAAGTTACTGACAAAGGTAAATGAAACAACATATATCCATACTAGAAAATTATACATAAATACCAGCTTTAAAGTCAAAAATTAGAAATTATCATTTTGAATAAATTCATACTGCTAACTTCAAAGATAAAAATATTTCTCAGCTAAAACAGATAAGTTACTAATATATCATTAATAAGTCTCCAAATACACATGCAATGTAAATAAAGCAGAAAAAAACTAGTTATTCTGTTATTATTACAATGGCATGTAAATCAATGTTTACTTACAGAACTAAGAAGGGCTGGGAGAGATTACAAGGTCCATGAATTAAATTCCAGTGACAGTAACGGAGAGTTATTATGACAATGGTGAGGGTTTCAGTATCATGTGTAAGTGAAGACTGACAAAATATTATGCTTGAAATGCAGTATTTACTACACAACCCTTTTTAAAAATGGTACAAGATTAAAAATTTGCACGTCCAAATATTTTTGAAAATAGGTTTAGCAATTCTATATTCAAAACATATTCTCATGGCCCTGGGTGAGACTCGCCTCAGTGACGGCAAATACAGCCAACAATAAAAACCCACTGAAACCAGTTAAGGCTGCTGGTTGGGTCCAAATAGCAATATCCCTCAACTACAGAGACACTTTATTTTTCTTTCTACAAGGGCACCAGTGGCTCTGGCATGAACATCTGAGAGGCAATAACCATCCACATTATTTTTTAAAATTTCATTGATTTAAGAGAGACAGAGAGGCAGAGAGACAGAGAAAGAGAAATATGGCTTTGTTGCTCCCCTTACATATGCTTTCATTTGTTGCTTCTTGTATGTGCCCTGACCACACATTGAAATCAGAACAGTGGCATATCAAGATGATACTCTTAGTATCAACCAGTTAATTGAGCTGTGTTATTACAGTCAGAAAACCTTTTGATTATATTCAGTGACAATGACGGATACTACATAAGAAAAATATTCCTGTGATCCAGCAATTTGTGTACACAATGATCTTACAGTCTTTTTCTCAGAAACGTTTCTGGATTCACACTCAGAAGAGGCACATTCCGTCTTGTTGGCTGCAGTCTCCTCCAGCACCTATTAGGCCAATGTTTCTGTTGCAGTTACAGTTTCCCCTAACTCCTGTGGGGCTAGGGCTAGTGACCATCACCTATGGAATCTCAACACCTTTTGGCACATGGTCCTCTGCAAGACCTGGGCCAGAGGCTCCTTTCAAAAGTACTGGCATCCTTCACAAACAAAAAAAAAAATTCAAGCTGCACCGAGATGTACCTGAGGTTGTCATATCTATCTCTTCTTTGGAATGAGCTCTGTGTCTCCTAAAACTCACAGCACTTGAAGCTCCTCATGAGAACTAGGGAGGACACAGTCTTGCCTGGGTGGATGTGAGCCGGTATGCAAGTTTGGAAAAAACCAATGAGCAGTTAATTTCTACTCCAAACTGTCCCCACAGGGACAGAGAAAGTTTGAGACACACATAAAAGCTGTTCACGTCAATGCTCATAGGGCCCAAAACTGTTTATAAACTACCCCACGCAATAAACAGAGCATCTAAGACTAAAGAAGACTTAAGAAAAAAGGCCTCATTTTACAAACCAATGTGTGATTAGCTTGGCAGTTCTTGTACTAGAGACTTGGACACTCAAAAATCACCACTGGTATGTAAAAACAGCATGTCCCCCAAAAGGCAGTCCTCCTGTAAGTTGACAGATGAACTCAGATAAGCTTCTCTAGGCCAAAAGCGAGCAAGGTTTGCACCAACATGTAGGAATACAAGAAATAAAGCCCTGCAAAGTCAAGCTACTCCCAAGTTTCTCCCACAATTCAGAGAACAGTTACCTTCTCTGAGCACATTAGGATGGTGACTCATGCATTTCTGGGAACCTTATAGGTGCTGCAGGGGAAATAGCTTCAGTACAGAAATTCGCAGCGACATGCATCTGGAATCAGACCTGGGTAAACAAAGAAAGTGCAACGTGGACACGCAGGCTTCCCATATAAAGAAAAAGTATGTGGAGCCTCCCTGCTATTCAAGTTTGGCTGTGCGAGGTATGATTCCCCAAAACAAGGCTTAAAAGGGTTTCCTACAGTATTGTTAACATGAAAAAAGTGTACATTTCCTACACATCTAAGACCTTCCTCTCATGTGAACTCTTATGTGTGGAGGAAGGACAGAATTTTGGCTAAAAATTTCCCATATTAACTGCAGTTATTAGGTTTTTCACCTGTGTGAAGCTTCTGATGACGATGAAGTTGATGCTTTTGGATGAAAGACTTCCCACACTGACTACACCCATAAGGCCTCTCACCAGTGTGAACTCTCTGATGAAAACGGAGGCCAGTGACACCACGAAACGACTTCCCACATTCATTGCACTCATAAGGCCTTTCTCCAGTGTGAACTCTCTGATGACAATGAAGGTGATGAGCTCTTTTAAAAGATTTCCCACATTGAGTGCACTCATAAGGCCTTTCTCCTGTGTGAAATCTCTGATGATAACGGAGACCAGTGCTACTGCAAAATGATTTCCCACATTGGCTGCACTCATAAGGCCTTTCTCCGGTGTGAACTCTCTGATGGATACAGAGGCCAACGCTACTGCAAAAAGCTTTCCCACATACACTGCACTCATAAGGCCTTTCGCCGGTGTGAACTCTCTGATGGTAATGGAGGTTAGTGCTACTGGTGAAAGATTTCCCACATTTATTGCATTTATAAGGCCTTTCTCCGGTGTGAACTCTCTGATGATAATGGAGGTGAGTGCTACTGGTGAAAGATTTCCCACATTCACTGCACTCATAAGGCCTTTCCCCAGTGTGAAGTCTCTGATGACAATAAAGATTATAGGTACTTTTAAAAGATTTTCCACATACTCTGCACTGATGGGGCCTTTCTCCAGTGTGAACTGCCTGATGACGACGAAGCAGAGATTTTGTTTTAAAAGATTTGCCACATTCACTGCACTCATAAGGCCTGTCTCCATGATGAGCCCTCTGATGAGAATGAAATTCACCCTTTTGGACGAAAGATTTTCCACCTTCACTGCACTGATACAGCCTTTCTCCAGTGTTAACTCTCTGATGATAACAAAAAATAGGAATTCTGGTAAAATAATTTCCACAATCACGGCACACAAAACACTGTCTCCAATGAGAACCACCCTTGTTCTGAACATATGCGTGGCTGCAGCCAAGGGCTTTTTTACGTTCATTCAGGGTGGAATAATTTTTTTGTGGAATAGTCACTTGAGACACTGAGATTTCATCCGGCCTGTCCCTGGTGTGAGCAGCCTCTTGCTGGAGATGTTCTGAGTCAGTAAAGTTGTGTGATCCAACCTCCATACAGGTAAAAAGCTTCCGGGACTCATTATAACTGCGACCCTTGGAAAGTGACACCCTGTCCACACCTCTTATGAAAGGCATCTCCCCCATGGGATACTCCTGGTGCTGGGGACACTTTGTACTGATATAAAATTGTTTTGCACATGCGCCAGACCTCAACGGTTTCTGGCTGTGTTGTGCTTCCGGATGGTCAATCGAGTGGAAAATATGTCTCAGGTTGGGCCCGTGACTCTCACCGGGGTGGCTCTTCTCTGAAAACAGTGTTACCTTGAGATTCTTTGCCTGTGACACCCTTACAGGAGCGTTCTGTTCCATCCATCCTTCCACGTCCTCTGCTCCACAGCTGCAACCTGAACAGAAGGACACGCTGGTGAAGTGTATGTTGACCTCACAAAGAAGGAATATCCTCATCACACACGGCCATCTGTCACAGCTAGGGGTGACTCTATGAAACCATTTTCAAGGCAGGTGAGTTAGACACTGAAGAAATGGCTGTTATACTTTACTGGGCCCCAAAAGGCAGTCAGGGGTGGTGACCTCACCAAGAGAAAGATGCAAGCAAAGGATGAAACACAAGGAAGAGAGACAGGCTCTACTAGTTGTTCTTCCACAAATGGTTTCCTGTAGGACCTTTTCTGCTGGTGATGTGAGGCCGTCTAGAGTAATTTGAATCAACATCAATTGTACTAGAGCATATGATGATCAAGGTCAACATAATGATACATGCACACTCCAAGGGTCTGCAAGCATAGTCCAAAGTTAGACTGCAGTAAAAAACAAACTGTCTATGGTGACAAAATACTTTAAATAAAATAGGTTCCTAATTATGACTTTAACAAAGCCCATGTGTCAAACCCACTCCAACAGCCCTTCACCAAGGCACGACCGCCTCTGGGTACACCCTGTTGTGATGGAATTATATGTTTCCTGGAACGCACAAATGATTCTTCCCCTTAATTCCCTGATGAGCCATTACATGGAATACAGATGACAAAAATTATAAGAGAAAAACTGAAGAGGTGAATGGCCAGCACTATGATAGAACATCAAAGCACAAAAGATATATACGAGAATTCTCCCTTCTTCCAGAATAAGTAGACAGCTATCCACAAACAGAATGAATCAAGGGAGAGTGGAATAAAAATCCAATTAAGACTAATAGAAAATGAGCCCTCCCAAGGTGGCTCAGTTGGTTGTGTGTCATCCTGATACAGCAACATTGCAGGTTCGATCCCCAGTCAGGGCATATACAAGAAGCAACCAATGTATGCATAAATGAGTGGAGCAACAAATGGATGATATTTTCTCTTTCTTCCTTTCCCGTCTCTCTCTAATATCAATTAATAAGCAAACAAACAAAGAAAGAAAAGACACGCAGCAAAGCCAAAGTGGGAAAAGCACAGAAGAGCACCGAAGAGAGTGACTGGAAGATGCGTGAGCAAACACATTTGAAAATGGCTAGATCAAAAACAAGGGTCAGCGCTACCTTTTCAACCACTAATTGCTCAAGGTTGAACTTATTGGACTGTTTGGTGAAAAACACTGGATATTTCTGTTTTTAAAAACAAAGAAGCCCCTGCAAAATCTGCGAACTCCCCACAGTTTATACATCGGGGATCCTACAGAGTTTCTCAGCAAAAAATACAGAACAAACCCTTTGTCCAACACCTAGTATAGGAAGACCACAAAAATCAGTATATCCCAGTAGTATTTGCCACCAGAGACTCCAAAACCCTCGATCATCACTGAAAAGAACTGCTGCCAAAGCAACTGTGGGCCAGCACATTTTTTGTTATTCTGATATCAGCTCACGTAGCGTCCAGGAGACTAGTCTGCTGGGACTTCTCTCAAGACGGAAACACAACATCAACTAAGCCAACTCTTAAATCCACATGTAGACCAATCTATTCCTCTAGCCAGAATGGGTCCATAAAATTGAAAGATGTTACTGCTTCGCCAAAGGCGTAGATATAAATACAGGATAACAAGAAATACAAAAATAAGGATGATACCAAAAGAACATAATAATTTTCTAATAATTGATACCAAATAAATGGATATCAATGTACAGCCTGAAAAGGTACAGGGAATAAGAGTCATATTTGGTAGGTACTATAAAGACAGGGGTAGGTTTAGAATTGTATAGGAAATGGAGAAGCCAAAGAACTGATATGTATCATTCATGGATGTGAACTAAGGAGGGGAATGCTGGAGGGAACGGTGGTACCTGGCAGGAGGGGAGAAAGGGGAGAAAAAGAATGGCACAATGGTAATAGCATGATCAATAAAATATTGATCCATTATTAAATATGGATCCATATTGATCCAGTCTCCATTAAAAAATGCAGACTGGGAGAAAATGAAATGATATATCCAAAACCCTAAATGCAAACCATCAACATTTCATCCAGAAAACCTGGTCTTCAGAAAGAAATACCTTCCCTATAAAACAGAAGCTAGGGAAGTTCACCGCCAATCAACCTGCCTTATCAGAAGTCACAACATAAATTCTTTAAGATAAAATGAAAGAATACTAAAAAGAAACTCGAATACGCAGGGAAGTACAATTCTCATTTGTAAGGGGGAGAATGAAATCAAATTCACTATGCTATAGCACTGGATTGGTGGAAGCTACATTATGTAACTATTATAAAGGTTTAATATTAAATCTAGAAAAAAATGAAGATAATATTCTGTGCCTCATTAGAGATACACAATATAAAATATGTCAGTTGTGACATCAAAAACATATAAAGGGATATGTGATAGAGAATCAAAAATTAGAATTTCTGTAGGCAAGGAAGGTGTTATAAGGATAAAATAAATTGTAAAGAGCATGAATTGTTTTATGTAAGTTTTTTGCAAATCACCAGCTAAAATGTATGCAATAATTATACAAAAAAAGAAGAGTCAAATCACTATACAAAGTCATCAAATCACAAAGGAAGATCATAAGACAGGAAGACACATGAACGAACCGCAATAGGATGAAACCAATGAAGAAGTGGCAATAAGTGTTCCTTAAAAAAATTCCCCAAACAAAAGACACAGAGTGGCCCTGACTGGTATGACTCCGTGGGTTGGTCATCCTCCAGCAGACTGCAAAGTCACTGGTTGGATTCCCAGTCAATGGACATGCCTGGGTGGTGGGCCAGGTCCCAGGTAGGGGATGAGCAAGAGACAACCAATTGATGTCTCTCTCACACATAGATGTTTCTCTCCCTGCCCTTCTCCCTCCCTTCCTCTCTCTCTCAAAATAGAAATAAAATCTATAAAAAAAAGACATTATGTGACTGAAGATATTTTTTAAAAATGAGATGCCCTATATGCTGCCTACAATAGACAGTAAACCTTTCTGGACATAATCAGGCTGAAAATAAAGTGATACAAAAAATATTCCATGCAAATGACACCAAAACACAGCAGCTATAGCTAAAATTCTATCAGGACAAAAAGACCTCCTCAGAAACTGTCACAACAGACTAAGTTCATTACAGAATGATAAACAAGCCAATTCTTCAAGAGGATAAAAATTTTAAGTATTATGCACTAAACAACACAAAATCCAAATATGTTAAGCAAATATCAGATCTGAAGGCAGAAAAAGTAACCCAACATTAGCAGGTAATTTCAATATCAACCCTTCAACATTAGGTATATCATCCCATCCAAAAGAAACAAGGAATTATTAAAGACTGACTACGGTTTTTAGCAAACAGTTCAAACAGGTATATACAGAACATTCCATTCAACAGCAGCACAGGATGCATTCTTGTCAAGTACACATGAAACATTCTGTATGTAGAACATACGTTAGGTCAAAAATCAATTCTCAAACTTTGAGAAAAAAATCGTAACAAGTTTCTTATTTGACTGCAATCTATGAATCTTGAAATCAATTTTAGTTCCAAGAAAGCTTGAAATTCACAAATATGTTGAAATTAAACAACACACTCCAGAACAATCAAGGGTAAAAGGAAAAAAAAAAGAATTAAAAAAAAATATAGAAGCAAAGTAAATAGAAGCACAATCTACCAAAGCTTATGTATAAAATGCATGAAATGCAATTCTAGGATGAAATTTTATAGTGATGTCTGCATTAAGAAAAATGATCTCAAATAAACAACCTATCATTACACCTAGAAAATGATAAACACAACAAGAAAGTACACCCACAGCTAGCAAAGAAAAAAAATTAAATATTAGAAGAAACATAAATGAAATAAAGACAAAAAAACCCCACAGAACATCTAAGAGCTATTTTTTTTAAAGACACACAAAATTGGCAAACCTTTACCTAGACTAAAACAAAAGAAACAAGTCTCACATACATTAAAGAACGATTTAGGATAAGACATTACACTTGGCCCTGGGAAACACAACGCCTCATAAGATATTGGCAGATGCCATGACCCAGCATAGAAAAAACTGTCAAATTCCAACTATAAACTTTGAAATTAATAAACAGTTTCAGAGTCCCGGCTGGGTAGCTGAGGTGGTGATAGCATGGACCGGGTGAGCCGAGATTGTGAATCCGATGCCCCTCAGGAAATATTGTGCTCCACCCAATGAATGGATAGAATATATGGGTGGAACCACAGACCAATTTTCTTCTCTCTCTCAGGTTCCCTTCCTCTCTAAAATGAATGAACACAAATTTTCTAATAATACATAAATAGCCCTGGCTGGCATGGTTCAGTGGATTGAGCGCCAGCCTGCAAGCCAAAGGGTCACTGGATCCATTCCCAGTCAGGGCACATGTCTGGGTTGAGGGCCAGGTCCCCGGTGGGAGGTGTGTGAGAGGCACCCACACACTGATGTTTCTCTCCCTCTCTTTCCACCCCCCTTCCCCACTCTCTAAAAAAATAATAAAATCGTTTAAAAAAAATTACCTGAAACTACATGAAAAAATTAAATGTCAGCCCATAATCTTAAAACTCCTTCAAGACAGTCTAGAGAAGAGGTTTAAGGGATCTGCTTTTTAAAATCTCTACAATTATTTATTTTAAAGATTGTATTTATACTTTCTTTTCGTGAAGGGAGGAGAGGGAGAGATGGTGAGAAACATCAACATGTGACCGAAGCATCAATCTGTTGCCTCTCACACACCTCAATCTGCGGACACAGCCAGCAAACCAGGCATGTTCTCTGACCAGGAATCCAATGGGCGACCTTTCAGTTTGCAGGATGATGCCCAACCCACTGACCCACAGGCAGTCGGGGTGGCATATTTGTTTTGCGAACGGTCTTCTGAATGTGAGAACCACCATCAGGCAAAAAAGCAAATAAAAAAAGTGCAGACCTCAACAAATGAAAAAGCTTCTTTACAAAACAGCAACTAACAAAATGAATCAAAAAGGGGGGCTGAGGAGTGTGGCTCATATGGTTGGTATCACCCTGAAAAACTGCAGGTGGCCTGCTGGATTACTGGACAGGTCACATGACTGAGTTGGGGCTTCAGTCACTGGTTGGGGTGTTCTAGCAAGTTCCAGCAAAGGATCAATGCCTCTCTATCAGCTGTTTCTCCGTCTTTTTCCCTCCTTTCACTGCTATCTAAAAATAGAAATCAGTGACATCTATAAAAAAAATCAAATAAAACAAATGAAAAAAGAGAAAAAAACGGCAAACTAAGGATGGAAGAAAATACCTGCAAACTATATAAAAATATGGTTTGGAGATACTGTGGGTTTGGGTCAGAAGTAACATTAATTTACTGATTTCCCAGTGAATAATAAAGTTATGTCAATACTATACTGCAAGCTATTAACAAAGCAACACCTTAGTCTAAATAAATCTCTATTATCATCAGTTAAAAATAATTCAACACTAAACATTGATAATCTGCCTGTGAGACTGCTGAAAATCTGGCAACTCTAGACTTGCTGAACACAGGGGTGCCAAAAACATTGAAATTAGATATATATTCCTAAAAAGTATCTGTGAAACAAAAATAAGCCATGTCCCAGTAGGTGAAAAAGAAATAAAAATATAAAATATAGAAGGGATTCAAAAGGCTCATTAGCCAAAAATGTAGGGACAAAAAAATATATACGAATGAGCAACAAGACACAAAAAATGCTTTTTCTCGCTAGTCAGCGTGGTGCTCATGAGGCTCCTTGCAACTCTGCAAAGCGTAAATCCTTCCTTTTTTGTTCAGTACAACCGCTGTTGGTGCTGCACAGGGAGAAAAGAGCAGGACAAACAGACCAGCCCTACCAAGGAAGGCAGCTACTCAGAAACCTGGAAAATCAAGCAGTGCTTACAGTCCACATGTGAGGAGAGCACCCCCTTAGAAAGCAGGAGGCATAAGGAAATGCAAAGCCCAGTCCTCATCACTGGCGAGAAAGAGGTTATTACCCAGCGACGATATTAGTTCAAAATTGTCCAGCATCACATCCAGGTACAGGCGTCTTTGATCTTCATCCAGGAGGCACCATTCTTCCCTGGAGAAGTACAGAGCAATGTCCGCAAAGGTCACACCAACCTGTCGGATTGAGACAAATGAATCCAGGGCTGT
>PVJD01018298.1:0-14914 GCA_004026545.1 Mormoops blainvillei | reverse complement strand
TTTTACTTTTCCTTTTGGTGAAGCCAATTAGCAAACACAAGTGACGTATGCTTTGCCCTACCCCCAGCTTTTAAAAATTCTGTAGCCTTTTGCTTCAGTAGAATTAAGTTCAGTCACTCTTCTTTTTCAACATAGAATAAAGTCTTTCTTGACTATATAACTTTGACAATACTAGGGAACCATTCCCTAGTCTCCTGACGAGGTCACAGATGGTCTCCTGACTATGTCGAAATTTTGGCTTTCTTTTGAATAATCGGGGATTCCTCTGGAGTTTTGAGCAGAGGACAGTTATGATACACCTATGTTCTAAAAGAATCACTCTATCATGTGAAGTAGGAAATGGAAGGTCAAAACAGAAAAAAAAACAACGAACAAAACCAGTTAAAAAGCTATTACAATAACCCAATCATTATGGCCCTACAAAGAAACACTCCCAGCGAGCTGAACTTTGAAAACACATGTAGTTCTTCATTTCGCATGGAAGGAAAAACACATTTCAAGGTACTTATTCATGGGTATTCGCTAATTATTTGTTTAGTTGGTGTGGGAGTTTAGTTGGTTTGAAAAACCAGATTGACAGATTTGTGTCAAGGTCTGGAGAAAAGGCATTTATTTTTGACTTATCAGAAAATGACAGAGCATGAGGGCAATTGTATCTTATTTGAATGATTACCAGAGAGCAGCTTATGTGTCTGTTTTCCTGCTCAAACTTCTCAGCCCAGGCCCTTACCAACCTCCTTACCATATGCCTCCGGAGCAGGGCTTAGTGGTTTCTTGAATTTTGCTGATCGCTGCTTGCCTCACCTCCCCATTTTTCTGGTCTCAAAAATTCTAAATCATTACAGTACTTGTTATATTATAATCCCTCTATTCAAATACCTGTTGTTTTTTTTTAAGTCTCCGACTACTCACTGACTAATAGAATTGGTTGCCCTTTCTCTTAATAAGTAATTGAGCTTTAATCCATTCTTTAGGACACAGCAATGACTAGTCTGTCACTACTGTAAAAAGGAATGTTTATTTTTTGTTTGCTCATCCTTTTAGTTGGTTAGTTTTTGTTTTTTTGAAGGAATTGTTTGTAAGATTATTTGGTCTTCCAAGTTACAGAATCAGGAGGCCTTGGGAAAATGATACTGTTTTCTTGGAATGAAATATGTATCTGTCTTTACGTCTATGTGAAAATGACGTACGAAGTGATCATGTTCCAGTCCATCTTTACTATACAATTCCCTGAGTAGGTCCCATTGACTATATAGCATTGTTTAGAACCCAATCCCCACAAAAAGTTTTTCTCTATCACTTCTCTAGAACCCAATATCTATCTTGGGTAATGAAAAATGTTTCACAGAGGTGTGCAGGAATACATGAGCTAAGAACCCCGCAATAGCTGTGGGGTTCCTTTAGAGCTCTATTGAGGTATGGAGGAAAATGTGAACTCAACTTCTATGTTACAGTCTCATTTGTAAATTGAAAGAGTAATACTTATCTGTATCTCTTAGATGATATAACAGAAAGTTATAATTCTTTGAGAATAGTTAATGAAATTGACTTTATGAGAATGAATTTTGGTAGCCATTCTTAATGCTAATGCTAACGATAAAATATAACATTTCTGCACTTTTTTGTGATTTAGTTAGTAATTGCTAATTTTAATTTTGAACTACTGTGAAAGACTTATTTAAGCAAAGAAAATATAGCCTTAGAAAACTTTTATGAGGACTTCCAGTTAAGATGGAGGTGTACCTAAGCATACTTCACCTCCTTGAACAACCAAGAGAAAAATCACAGCTAACCTCAAAATAAAATGCAACCAGAACTGTCAGAAAGTTGAACTGTATGGAAGTCTGATAACCAAGGATTTAAAGAAGCCATATTAATCCAAATGGGTAGGAGAGGGCGGAGCCAGGGAGCTTGGTGGAAAGGATGCAGTGTGGCGGCAACAAGGTGACAGTGGTAGTAGCCGGCAGAATAGGTGGTCCCATATTCATGTGTGTTGGGTAAAAATTGGAAGGGATAACTGAGGAGCATGCGATCCCAGCTTCAGGCTAGAGCACACAGCCCAGGGGTCCAGCATTGGAAAGGTAAATCCCCATAACTTCTGGCTGTAAAAACCAGTGGAGTTTAGTCAGTGGAAGAAACTGCCAGTCTCCCAGGGGACTCTGTTTAAAGGGTCCACACAGTCCTAAAACTTACGCAAGCTGACCCTCTCTGGGACCACCACCAGGGCAACAGCTAAGGGTACCAGTTGCATATGGGAACTGGGTTAAGTGACTGGAAACAGCCAGGGAGCAGCACTGCCCACTCTCCAACCCCTCCCCCACATACAGAGCTCCAAAACGTTTTACCAGGTTGCCACACCCTGGCGAATACCTAAGGCTTCACCCTATACAATTTAACAGGTGTTCCAAGACTGGGAGTCAAAGCAGCTCTACCTATTACATAGAAACAAACACAGGGAGCTGCCAAATTGTGGAGACAAAGAAATATGGCCCAAATGAAAGAACAGAACAAAACACCAGAAAAAGAATTAAACAAAAAGGAGATAGTCAACCTATCAGAAGCAGAGTTCAAAATATTAGAGATAAGGATGCTCAGAGAACTCACTGAGTACAGCAAAAACATAAAGGAAGGAATGAAGTTTACACTAAGTAAAATAGAGAAAAATCCATAGGAAACCCAACAGTGAAGGGGAGGAAGCCAGAGTTCAAATCAATTATTTGGAACATATGGAAGAAATAGTCAACCAGAGCAGAAAAAATAAACAAGAATTCAAAAAAATGAGGAGAGAATAAGAAGACTATGAGACATCTCCAAAAGTGCCAGCATCCAAATCATAGGGGTTCCAGAAGGAGAAGAGAAAGAGCAAGAAATTGAAAACTTATTTGAAAAAATAATGAAAGAAAACTTCTCTAATTTGGTGAAGGAAATAGACATACAAGCCCAGGAAGCACAGACAATCCCAAACAAGTTGGACCCAAAGAGGATCGCAACAAGACACATAATTAAAATGCCAAAGGCTAAAGATAAAGAGAGATTCTTAAAAGCAGCAAGAGAAAACTAGATAGTAGAAGTTCCCATAAGACTATTGCTGATTTCTCAAAAGAAAGCTTACAGGCAAGAAGGGGCTCATAAGAAGTATTCAAAGTGATGAAAAGCAAGGACCTACAATCTAAATTACTTTATCTTGCAAAGTTATCATTTAGAATTGAAGGACAGATAAAGTGCTTTGCAGACAAGGCAAGGCAAACCTAAAGAGTTCATCATCACCAAACCATTATTACATGAAATGTTAAAGGGACTTCTTTAAGAAAAAGAAGAAGTTCAAATCTTTAAACATTAAAATGCCAACAAATTCACAACTATCAACAACCGAATTAAAATAAATAAATAAATAAAAAGCTAAGCAAACAACCCGAACAAGAGCAGGCCCATGGGTATGGAGGTTGTTTGGAGGGTTTTCACCTGTGACGGGGAAAAAGGAGAATAGGGTAAATGGTGCAAGGATGAAAAAACACAATTGGTAAGTACAAAATAGACAGGGGGATGTTAAGAATAGTATAGGAAATGGGGAAGCCAAAGAGCTTATATGCACAACCCATGGATATGAACTAAGGGGGAGAGGTTGCTGCAGGAGAAAGGGGTACAGGGTAGAGGGGAGAAAAGGAGGAAAAATTAGGACAACTGTAATAACATACCAAAAAAATAAATTCAGTTAAATTAAATTTAAAAAATAAATAACTTTAGAAATAATGTTTTTTAAATCAAAACATTTTTCTACAGCCCTGGCTGGTGTGGATCAGTGGATTAGGTGTTGTTCTGAAAACCAAAATGTCACCAGTTCAATTCCCAGTCAAGGTACATGCCTGGGTTGTGGGCCAGATCCCCTGTTGTGTGCATGGGAGAGGCAACCAATTGATGTATCTCTTGTACATCATTGTTTCTCCCCCTCTAAAAATAAATATATAAAATCTTTAAAAACACTTTTCTAGAGATATAGTGTAATATATCTGTAAGTATAGTGGATATAATTCACAAGGTTGCAATTTACCTGTTCTCTTTATTTAAATAATGATATCCAAAGTTAGCTAGCATATTACTATTAAGCAGAGCACTGGAAATGTTAACTAACAGAAAGTAAAGGAAGTTTTATCACATATTTAAAACAATTTCATCAATTACTATAAATATACACAAAATAAAAAAGAAAAAAGTTGCATTTGCAATTTAAAGCTATCAGGCAGGTGTGTAATGTCACATGTCTGCAGAAGTCTATTTATAAACGCACATTTTAATACCAACTCATTGGTCCTATTCATTAAGGGAAAAGTGCTGATTAGAAACAATTTTCATTTTTTTCAGTGCTCCCTAAGAATTCTTTCTTTAGAAAAAAATCTTTCTAATTAGTTTAGACTCATTTTAATGAATTGACAAACTTTTATAAGTTTATAAATATTGTTTTACTGAGATTATTCATTAAGCAGTATATATATAAATATGTATATTCACATAATATATAAATTATACATATATGCATATGTGTGTTTGAAGATGACATGGAATGATTTTACTTGAAGAAAAAAGTGTACAATAAATATGATATTTGTATTATACCCTTCAATGGTTTAAAAATAAACAGCGTAAGATTTTTAAAACTATAAAATCCAACATTGTGTTTCAATTAATAGAAATGCTCTCCTTATGCACATTCTATGTTGTTTTTTTGTCTGTGAGAAGAGCCATGTTTTTTGCTTATATTTCCTTTTCAAAGAATGTACTAGTGTTGGACTCCTTGCATTTTCAAACCACAGCTTATAAAAGTGTGTATTTAATTATGTAACTGGAGCTATTTAAATTAAGAGTGGGATATGATTTGCTTTATGTTTTCTAAAGCACATGTTTATACCCATGACAAAAACCAATGGAAGGTCAAGATACTTTTGTATAAACTATAAGGGTAAGGGAAATTAGGATACCATCACTGAAGACAAAAAAAAAAAAGGATAATGAGCCTCCAAACAAGAGAAGGAATTATGGGAATGGAAAGGAAAATACAGATTCCAAATATATTCAGGAGATGAAATTAACACAATGTGATAATTGAATATGAGAGATGAGATAAATGAATTACTTGAGGATCGTCCTGAGGTTTTCTAGCTTGGGTGACTCACTGAATAGTGATTTTATTAACTGAAAGGAAAAATAAACAGTTTTGGAAAGGAAGATGACTTTGACTGGACTGTGTTGAAACTAAAGTCGTTTGTAAGGTATGTACATTGAATTTATCTAGTAAGCCATCTTGGAATACAGATTATTATCACATGATAAAGGGGGTATTATAAAAAGAATTTGAAATATAGGATCATTCTCATTTAGCAACTAAGTTAACCCACTAAAATATAGGATGAGCAGAGAAATGGCCCAATAATTGAATGCTGTGAAACACAAATGTTGAAGGGGTGAGTAGTAACGGAATTTAGGACAAAGGGCAAAAAAGGAATGGTCAGAAAAGAGAAAGCCAAATTAACAGCTGGATGTTGTATGGAGTTTCAGGAGGAATGGTATGGTCAACATTATTAATTGGTGCATAAATGTGGAGAAAACATTACTAGATCACTATTGACTTTTAGAACAGTTATCAAAAACAGTGTTTGGGGCAGACACCAAACTACAATGGGTACGAGAGCAAACTGAAGGATGAGGAGCCCATAATCCCATGGAATGTTCTCAGTCGTTACCTTGTATATCAGTGCTATTTAATTATCTTATGAAACTACCTTATTATACTTTATTTGAGTTAGTTCTGAATTGGCACTGCTGCTAGGCCTTTCTTTTCCATTAGTATGGATACCCTCCTTAACTAACACGTAGCAGAGATTAGTCCCCAGACTTAAAGACATTGAAGACTGAAATTATAATCATCTCCCTTACTCTTTCTGGGAACTCATAAATTTCCATTCCCTGTAAATCCACCCCTGTCTCTGAATGTTTGTTTTGCATATAGCATTTTGATAGCTGTACTGAAGGCTATTTATCTCCTTAAATAGTTTTATTTGACTCAGGTTTGATATTATCTGAGACTTGACTTAAAAGTACATAAGAAGATAGGAAGGCATACCATCATTTCAGTCAATAATGTTTCAAATTGTTAAGTCTACCTTATTACAAATTAGTAGTTAATGAACAGAAATTAAGAGGCCATGTCAAGATCCTTAGGCAAATATGTTGTACCCTCCTTTGAGATCACACCACATATATTTATTTCAATTTTTTTATACCAAATATTGATTAAATCATTCTAAAAGCGACTGAACTACTCAAGGAATAGACTTTAGATGCCAATGCAATAGAATATCTTATATTTGCTTATACATGAGTTCTGCCCTGGCAAGCATTTATTACTTAATGTTTTGGTGGGGGTTCTACTCTAAAATACTGTATCTTCTACTAAACACCACCACTTTATTTTCAAATTTCCATCTTGCATACCTGATCTGTCCACACAAGCTAAGTACAATTTAGAAATAACAATGCATATCATAGATTTCCAGCAGGAAATAAGTAGTACATCTATTCGGATAAATAGAGGATAGTTTTACAAAGAACTATGCATACAGGGTTTGAAAGGGGTAGGAAAATCACAGGAGATAGTGAAATATGCCAGGGCTAACAACATTTCCATGCCACCCTTAGGTATTTGGGGAAGAAGAAGGAGCAGTTAGTCGGAAACTGGGGAGAGAGAGGGACTATGAGACATGCTGGCTTGCAGAAAGCTGAGGCCTGTCTGTGAAAAACCACAGACAACTCACAGTATAGCCAAAAGAAAGGAGTAGAGAGAAGAAATGTCTGGTTACATTCTTTCCTTGGCTCCCTCCCATCCAGTATCCGTAATCCTTACTGATGGAACTGACAAGGGAAGGGAGTTTCTTGGTGAAGTTAGTACAAGTTAACATTCAGAGATTTAGAACATGGTGGAAAAGCATGAAGAATGGATTAGGATGGGGTAAAATACATAAATGAATCAATTACCTAATTAAATGGAGATGTGTATGTATATGTATATGTAATATTCAACATTGTTAGACCTCAGGGAAATGAAAATTTAAAACAAAATAACATTCTACCACATACCTAATAGAATGGCTAAAAAAATTAAAAAACACAAAATAAAAAACAGATATGAATAGGTATTGGTGAGGATATGGACTACCCTAAACCATTATGTATTATTGACCAGAGTGTAAATTGATATAACTTTGGCAAATTCAACCAAAATTGAGTAGTCTATGACCAAACAATTCCTTTCCTGGATATATAGAAGTGTGTTACTTTGTTATCAAAAGGCTTATGCAAGAATATTAATAATACTTTTTATAATAGTTAAAAGTAAAAACAACCCAAGTGTCTACCAATAGAGTAATAAATGGATAAATTGCGGTATATTCATACAATGAAATACAATATAGCTATGAGAATCAACATCCAATAACATGAATAAAACTTATAAATAGTGTTTAGTGAAAATAGCCAAACACTAAAGAAAATGTGTAGTATACTTTTATTTATATAACATTCAAAAAGAAGTTAATTTATCTGTTGTGATAGAAATCAGAATCATATTTGCCTGGGGAGACATATTTCATAGGAAGAGATATAAGGGGGGCTACTGAAGTGGTAGTTATGCTCTGTATCTTGATCTGAGTGGTAACTGTGCAGGTATATTCACTTCACAAATATTCATCAAGCTGACTCATCATGTGTTCATTTTTTTATACATATAGTATAACCGAATTTCCTAAAAGAAAAAAAATATGGAAAATGTGTCTGAAAAATCAAAGATAACTAGTACATTAAAAAGTTAGATATCTTCCCAAATCTGGCTTTGTCCAGCACTACTTGGAAAAGGATCTCACCAAGATGGTGAGCAATTTCTGATTTGAGAATGAGAAGTCATCATTTTGTAGATAAAATGTAATAGCTTCAGATACTTGGAATCAGTAAACCTAGCCTTTAGCTCTAGTTACATCACAATCCACCTCTTTGTTAATCTTTCCATGCCTCATTTTCCCCATGTGTAAACTAATGGAATGAGAGAAATGAATATTAAGATTTCTCTTCTGCCAAGTCTGACTTTCTTACCAATTAAAATATAGATAAAAGGATAGATAGATAGATAAATGATAGATAGATAGATGATAGATAGATAGATAGATAGATAGATAGGTAGATAGATAGATGATAGATAGATAGATAATAGATAATGTGTGAAAGGCAAGGTCTTTATGTTTTTTCATATATTTATATCTTTATAGAAGAAACCAAGACACATCAACATAAAAGTGTATTACATAAGGATCCAGCAATTACAGTTCTAATAAAAGCAAGCTAATAAGATTGGCAAGAAAAAAAAAGGCAAAGCAAATAGAACATAGACCAAAATCAAGTTCTAACTTGACCAATATTTTAAATTAAGTGTCAGAAAAAGCTGGACACATGAGTGTGTAAGACAAAGAGCAGTATATGTCTGCATACCACAGCTTTTTAGTTTGACGATCTAAATTTATCCCATCTGCAAGAGTGGTCTTACAACTAAAGGAAAGTAATAATTAAACAGAGAAGTATATGCTTGCTTAACAGATCCCATATTTAAAAATACAAATAAGATTTCCTTCAGAGGAAATATATTTTCATGACAGGTATGGAGAAAAAGTGTTTTATTTTTTACAAGAAACTCTGCATCTGACAGAAATTAAGCCTCTATTAAGCCTATTGTTTATTTTTTAGTTCAAATTTACTTAACAGCCATTAAATCTCAGCATTTGCATTTGCCTGTAGTGCAATTCTTATGTGATTCACTGTGGTTCACAGTAGGCAGTCAAGCCTAATATTAAGGCATGTTAATATTGGGAGAGTCTCCAAATCATCAGAGAAATGGAAAAAAAAAGATATTTTAAAAATAATTTTTATTTTAAATATATGGTTATTTTTATCATTTTAAATGCACGAACAGGATGAATTGGATTAGTTTTATGTTCTTTTAAGATGCTTTATTTTTATTTTGGGTTAGTTGGAATCAAACTTATCCACAGGTTAAAAATAAATGAGTAGAACCAAAGTAGGGGAAAAGAGAATGTAGAGTATAAAACCCTGGACTGTAGAAACCAACATATCTGTGTTCAGATCTTAGCTGAAAAATAAATAATTATTTAAAGTTGTTTATTTGTTATCAAATCGATCTCCACAGTACTCTAAAACACAAAACACCTGAAAATTTAAAATTAATTAAAGCTAAACACTATAAAAAAATTAAAGAAAGTGTATCTTTCTTTCTTTCTTTTTAATTTTTACATTTTTTTAATTTGGCCAGAAAGACAATATTATTTTTAAAAAATTTTTATTGAATTTATTGGAGTGACGTTGATTAATAAATTTATATAGGCTTCAAGTATACGATTCTATAATACATCTTTGGGTGTTCAACACCCAAAGTTAGGTTTCCTTTGCTCACCATTTTATTTCCCTTTTACCCTCTCCAACCTTCCTTCACCACCCTTTCCCTCTGGTAATCACCACACTGTCATCTGTGTCTCTGAGTTGTTGATTTTTTAATAATTTTTGCTTAATCCCTTCGCCATTTTCACCCAACTCCCCAAACCCCTCACTTCTAACATGTCTGTTGTCTGTATCTACAAGTATGTTTCTTTTTATTTATTTTTTCATTAGATTCCATATATAAGTAAAATCATATGATACTTGTCTTTATCTGACTATCTTATTTCACTTAGTATAATATTCTCCAGATCCATTTATGCTGTTGCAAACGGTAAGATTTCCTTCTTTTCTATGGTCAAGTAATATTCCATTGTGTAAATATACCACAGTTGTTTTTTTTTTATCCACTCATCTAATGGGCACTTGGGCTCCTTCCAAATCTTGGCTGTTTGTAAATAACACTGCAGTGAACATAGGGGTGTATATAGTCTTTCAAATCAGTGTTTCACATTTCTTTGCATATATTTCCAGAAGTGAATTGCTGGGTCATAGGCAGTTCCATTTTTAATTTTTTGAGGAAACACCATACTGTTTTTCCACAGTGGCTGCACCAGTCTACATTCCCACCAACAGTGCATTAGGATTTCTTTTTCTCCCTATCCTCACCAGGACTTTGTTGTTTGTTGACTTATTGACAATAACCATTATGACAGATGAACCACAACAACTCATTGTGGTTTGAATTTGCATTTCTCTGATACTCAGTGATGTTGATCACCCTTTCATATGTCTATTGGCCATCTCTATGTCCTCTTTGGAGAAGTGTCTATTTGGGTCCTTTGCCCATTTTTATTTGGATTCTTGTTTTTATTGTGTTGAGTTGTATAAATTCTTTGTAAATTTTAGATATTTACTCCTTTCGGATGTATCATTAGCAGGTATGTGGATTGTCTTTTCCCATTAAGTGTATTGTCTTTCCATTTTTTTTTTTGATGGTTTCATTTACTTTGCAATATCTTTTTAGTTTAATTTAGCCACATTTATTTTTGTTTTTCTTGTTTTCCTTGCCCGAGGTGATAAATCAGAATAAATATTGCTACAAGAAATGTCTGAGATTTTACTGCCTATGTTTTCTCTAGGATTTTTATGTTTTTGAATTTTACATCTAAGTCTAATTCATTTTCAGTTTATTCTTGTATATGATATAAGAAGTTGGTCTAATTTTATTTTTTGTACGCATCTGTCCAATTTTTTCCAACTCCAGTTATTGCATAGACTATCTTTATTCTTTGTTTATTCTTGCCTCCTTTGTCAAATACTAACTGACCATAAAAATGTGGGCTCATTTCTGGGCTCCCTGTTCTGTTCCATTGATCTACATGCCTGCTCTTTTACCTGTTCCAGGCTGTTTTGATTACTATGGCCTTGTAATACAGCTCCATATTAGGTAGAGTGGTTTCTCAAACTTTGTTCTTCTTTCTCCAGGCTGCTGAGGCTATTTGAGTTCTTTATGTTTCTACATAAATTTTTGGAATATTGTGGTAGTTCTGTGAAATATGCCATTGGTATCTTGATAAGAATTGTGTTGACTCTATATATCACTTTGGGTAGTGTGGGCATTTTAATCACGTTAATTCTTCCTATCTGTGAACATGGCATATGTCTCCACTTATTTGTATCTTCTTTAACTTTTTCTTCAGTCTCTTATAATTCCCAAGTACAGGTCTTTTACATCCTTGGTTATATTTATTCTAAGGTAATTTTTCACGCAATTGTAAATGGAGTTGTTTCCTTAATTTCCCTTTATAATAGTTCATTATTGGTATATATAAGTGCAATTGATTTCTGGATATTTATTTTGTATCATGCTATTTTATTGACTTCATTTATCAGTTCTAGTAGTTTTCTGATGGGATCTTTAGTGTTCTCCATATACGGTATCTTGTCAACTGCAAATGATGAGAGTTTTACTTCCTCTCTTCCAATGTGGATGCCTTATTGTTTCTTCTTCTTGTCTGATTGTTGTGGCTAGGACTTCCAGTACTATGATGAATAAAAGTGGTGAAAGCAGACATTTCCCCCTTGTTCCTGATCTTAAGAGAAACAATTGTAGATTTTGCTCATTGAGTAATATGTTGTCTATGGGTTTATTACAAATGACCTTTATTATGTTGGGGTTTGTTCCGTCTATTTTCAGTTTATTGAGAGTTTTTGCCATAGATGTGTGCTGGATCATATCAGATTTTTTTTTCTGCATCCATTGATATGATCATGAGGTTTTTACCCTTCATTTTGTTTATCTGGTGTATCATGTTCATTGATTTGTGGATATTGTACCAACCTTGCATCCTCACTTGATCATGTGTGTGATCTTTTATGTATTGCTGGATCTGGTTTGCTAATAGTTTGTTGAGGAGTCTATGCTCATCAAGGATATTGGCCTATAATTTCTTTAATTTTAGTGTCCTTATCTGGTTTTAATATTGCATATGTCTTGAATTAAGTAACTAGAAACAGGAAGTTTTTATTTTATTTTATTTATTTATTTTTCTCATCTCTCTCCCCATTCCCTTTGGCAACCATCAGTTTGTTCTCTGTGTCTATGGATCTATTTCTCTTTTATTTTGCTTTATGATTATTATTTTCTTTTTTAGATTTCACATGTAAGTAAAATCATATGGTATTTTTTCTTCCCCTTAGTGAAATAAAGTGAAATACTTTATTTCACTTAGTATTCTAGGTACAGCCATGTTGGTGCAAATGGCAAGATTTCATTCTTTTTCACTGTTGAGTAATATTCCACCATATATTTCTTTTTTCCATTGATTTTTCAACAGATACCTAGATTCCTTGCATATGTACACTATTGTACATAATACTGCAATGGACACAAGAGTACACATATCTTTTCAAATTAATTGTAATAGGCACTTTTTATACAACATATATTAAATGAAAATCCAGTAAGTATATTGAGATGGTGCCTTTAGAGCAGGGCAATATTATTATTGCCCCTACTCAATGCCCGAACACTGAACAAGTTGAGAAACAAAGCAAAGTAGTTGGCATTTGGAGACCAGATAGAGTTGCTATTAAATAATACATATGTAAGTGTATCAGCTCCCTCATATTGAGACATAGAATTATACAGACAGTGCTGGGAAAGAAGAGGACCTGTACCAGGAGGAACAAAGTAGAACTCAGACTTCCTGCCTTGGTAATTTTCTTACCATGAAGAAGGAGGAAGAGAGAGAGAATTATGCAAATAAATATGCTTCCATTGAAAAGAAAGATCAGAAGTGGGAAGTTAAGTGTCTCCACAGTATTTTTTTAAATATAAATGTTGAGCAACTGAAAAGTGTGAAGCATTTCACACAATCCTATCACTTATTCCTACGTACCTTTATAGTTTCAATAGGCTTTTAGTGAGAAAGGAACTAGAATACAGTGTAATATCTATAGTTTATTTCACATAATCCTCCCAAGTTAGTTAATATATAAAATTTTATTTTTGATGTGTATAGCTTTCTATATTAAGTAATTTGTTATACTTTTTCAAATTAAAGCATTTCTTCAAAGTGTCTTTATAGACAGATATGTCTGCTAACTAGATCTCATATAATCATTTCAGTCAATATCTATTTCTGGAGTTGATCAAGCTATAAATACTGTATTTTACCATGTGTAATGTGCACTTTTTTGCCCAAATTTTTGAGGGAAAAATGAAGATGTGCATTATACATGGGTAGTACTAATTCTGTATTTATGTAAATGTTTTTAATTCTTTTACTTATGCTTAGGTGTTAAAAGGGTAACTCTAGGAAGCAATAACGATATCTGTATGCAAAATAATACCCTGGAATATGATAATCGGCTTTGTTTCTAAATATAAATAAATGAATAAGAAAATTAAAACAAAATTTTTTTCCTGAAAGCTTGGGTCAAAAATGTGGATGTGAATTACATATGGCAAAATGTGATGTATCATTTTTTTAAGAAATGAAACTTTAAGAAATACTTCTTTTAAAATCAGGGAAAGATATAATAATTTGATTGTTTCAAGTGTCTCCACTAATATAAATGATTATCATCACAGTCATATATTTTAAATAGTAAATAAAATTTAGCATCTTAAAAGTTTGTACATATATTCTAGCCTTTTGAAAATGTTCCTGTTCGGTTGAAAGCAAAGTAGTTTTCTTTGTATAGAATGGACGAAGATTAAAGAATTTGAATATATTGACTGCTTTAGCTTATGGAAAAGTATAATATTGGTATGTTGCTATAAATACTACCAGCAGTGTACAGAGACAGAGAGAATGTATTTAAAATAAAGAGGTGAGAAGTTAAATTGTTCTATTTATTCGTTACATTTACTATAGATTGAAAGGGATTTGTAAGTCAAAAGGAGTAAAATGAAAGCAAGAAAGGTCAAAGAACGTAACCAAGGTAGAATGTAGAGTAGGTAAAAGTGCTCCTTGGGGAAAAACACAACAGGAAAGGTATAAAGATCATGGCACACCTTTCAGTCTAGATTTACAGAACTCAGTGCCAGATTTGGTCTTTTAGCTGCCTGTTAAGTAATTTGAATATAGAATTCTCCATTGTAAATATGTATAAGTACCTCTACTTTAGATAGGTGTTTGTTTCACCAATTGTCAAGCCCAATAATGGTATCTAAATGGTGTTTTCTTCACCATTTATCCCTTTTGTACCCTTCCCCACCCTCTTTTCCCTCTGATAATCACCATGCTATTGTCTGTAGCTATACTTTTTGTTTCTTGTTTTTGTTTTTGATTTGCCTAATCCCTTCACCTTTTCACTCAGCCCTTCTAACCCACCTCCTCTCTGACAGTTATCAATCTGTTCTCTATCAATGAGTCTGTTTCAGTTTTGCTTACTTGTTCATTAGATTCTGCATATAATTGTACATTAGATTCTGTACACCTGAAACCTATATAAGATTAAAAAATAATAAAATAAAATAAATAAAATAAAATAAGAGATGTTTCTTTGACACAATGCTCATATTACAAGTAAATGAGGTTCTATTGGAGCTCCTAAGTCTCTATTACAAGAAATAGTTTTCTTTAAAGCTGACTTTAAGAGTGTCAGAGTGAATAAAGTAAATTCAACTACAGGAATAACATTTTATGTCACAATTGGAACCTAGCAAGGATAGTAAAAAGAATGAGCAAAGAAAAAACTTTTAGAGTTATGGGACTCATAATTTTCTACCTGCCCTATTTAAAGTGAGTGCAATCCATCAACTAAGATCTATTATGTGATGTTAATGCATGTTTCCACAACTTATGTCTATGTGATCTTCCCACATATATTTGTATCATACAGAGGTAAAGATGAATACTATAATTACCATCACCAAGTAGCATATTTATTAATGCATGCAAGGCCCTTTTGCTGC
>PVJD01018297.1:0-14733 GCA_004026545.1 Mormoops blainvillei | reverse complement strand
TTAGCAAACTAGGGACAAAGTGGAACTTCCTTAACTTGGTAAAAGTATATTTAGAAATCTACAGAAAACATCATACTTAAAGGTGAAATATTAAAATAGCCTTCTCTGTATTTTGATATTAAAAAGGATGATACAAACATAATTTTCATTCTTTGCAGTCCTGGAAGTCTTAGTCATAGTGATAAGGCAAGGGAAAAATCATACAAGGATATACGTAAAATTGTTCTATTGGCAGACAACACAATTGGGAATTTAGATAACCTCAAATAGTTTATAATAAAATGTTTGAGATAATAAGTTAATTTAGCTAGTTTATTGCTTATGAGTTCACTAATAAATATCAAGTGAAGTTCTACATTCTACCAAGTACCAAATAATACCACTTATAGTAGCATCAAAATACGTATAAGTAAAAAGCTGGAAACAAACTAAATATTCATCAAATTCAATACATGTTGACATTCCCATACTCAGAGTTACTTTGAAGAAAACAGTTGAAAAGAATGACGTAAATCGGTAATGTTGAATTGGAACTATCCACAAGAAATATGTAAATAGAATAAAATAAGCAAATTATGGAACAATATATATGGCATAATAAAGTTCATTTAAGATAAAATATAATTGTAAAGGTAAACTATGTATTGAATTATATGCATTCACGTATTTATGGAAAGGATAGCAAAATGTCTGCAGGTGAGAGTAGTAGTTACTTCTGCAGACAGACTTTGATTTCTAGATCATTATGTTAGTCATCTAACTCTTTTCCACTCAGAATTCCAGTTTTTCTCTACTCCCTCCCATGCATAAGCATTGTTTTTCCTCCTCCATTAAAATTAGCCATGACCATGGGACTTGTTTTGTCCAATGGAATATGAGTGGAAGTGACCTAAGTGTATTACTTATTCGATTTATTATTATTCTGTTTAATATGTATTACCCCTGTTTAGGAGGAATAAAGCATGCTGTAATATTTCTGATACCTTTCACGCTGCTTTGATGACTGTGGACCATGAGCTGCTATAAAGTAGTGTAAGGATCAAAGCCGCCAAGGCGCCGACGAGAGGCGGGCTGCTCAGGTTGCTGCTCAGACCTAGAATGTCAAATTTCTGTTTGATTAAACTGTTCAAATTTTGAAACTGTCTGTCAGCGTATCATAACGTAGCCTATCATGAATGATACATGCAAAGGGAGACTTGAACTCATCTATTTTTGGTCATGGGAGTATTTCATACACTACTTATTTTATTTAAAATGTTTGTAAATTAGTTAATTTTTAAAAGATTGATACATTGCCTTCAGTATAGGTTCAATGCAGCTCTTATATCTTACCAAAAAAAAAAAAAAAAAGAGCAGAGATACTAAAATTATCCAGGCTTTTAGGATGAATTTTGACATTTTTAGCGAGCATATGTATACCTTACAGACCAGCCTTTGTCTTTACTGATTCCCTGAGTTATTCAAATGCAAATGAATCAAATTAGATATAATAACAAAAAGTTTACTTAGAGTGTCTTAAATCTTAGATGTGGGCCCTTGCCGGTGTGGCTCAGTGGATTGTGTGCGGGCCTGTGAATCAAAGGGTCACTTGTTCAATTCCCAGTCAGGGCACATGCCTGGGTTGCGGGCCAGGTCCCCAGTAGGGGGTGTGCAAGAGGCAACCACACATCGATGTTTTTCTCCCTCTCTTCCTCCCTTCCCCTCTCTCTAAAAATAAGTAAGATCTTTTTTTAAAACCTTAGATATATTATGTCTATATAAGTATTTCTTTTTTCCTCGTATCTATGAAGATTCTCGTTCTACACATCTTTCCAGAGTAGCTCATATCCCTTCTCTTCAATGAACCTTTTCCTTCAGACTTACACAGGGACCTTCATTTTCTGGTCTTTAAGAACACTTTAAGCTTGTTCTATGAAATTTATTAACTAAGGTTATTCACTATTAAAATGTTCTCTATTTTCTATGGGACAATCTAAAGACTTAGGTTGCACCTGACTGGGCCTCTGGGATGGGGTAAGCCACTCATTGTGATTCTGAGGAGTGGGGGATGTAGTCGTGCATGAGAAATGGGGTTTGCATAGTAAGTGGTGTGAGCCAGGTTCCTTATGGACAAGTCTGGGTCGTGAGACCTCTGGTACCTGAGACACCCATGTGTTTCTCATCCCAGGACTCCTCCACAACTTCTCTAGAACTCCGGAGATCCTGAGAGATCAAACCTCCTCTGGGAAAAGTGGTCCCGGCTGCAGTGCCTTGGGCCCGATTCCACTATTCCCTGAGGTACCTTGACCTCAGTGTATCCCAGCTCACCCCAGTCCATCCTCTCCTGTCCATCCTCTCCTGTGCATCCTCTCCCTGCCATCCCGCCCACCCCCATCAGGACCTGCACCTACTTTCCCCACACGCTGGTAGCCACATCCCGAACCTGACAAGCTGCAACTGCACTCTGTTTAGAAAAGAAAAATAAAGTGCAGGTTTTTTAAATCTATAGTGGTTTAAGTATCCAACATAGTGCAGATAATAGAGCAGCCAATAAATAAATGTAAATTACGAATGAATAAATGAATGATTGGTGAGCAATTAATATTTACTGACTTACCCTATAGCACTTATGCACAAAAATTGGTTTACACGCCAATTTTCTCTACTTCTTATAAAGGTTTTCCCCCTACTGTCTAAAGCTTGGATTTCTTGTATGAATCTAGTTTTTAAAAAAAAATCAAGGTTAAGATGGTCTGCTATAAGAAACTAGAGTATCCATATCAAGATAGTAATAGTAATTCTTCATAAATAAGTAAGGGGGAGAGATTTGTAGGTCATGCATGCAGGGCCAGGGGCCTAGCTCTGTGCGAGTCTGTTTTGGCAGCCTGCTCATTCTCCTTGGGGAGGCTGCGAGGAACATTTATTGCAAATTTCTGAATTCTAGATCCTGAGATAATTAATTTTCTTCATATATTAACTATATTTAATTTCTTAACAACTCTGTAACATATATTATTATACACTTTCTACAAAAGAAGAATATGATGCTTAAAGAAATTTGGAAATGTGTCTGAAGTCCAAAGGCCTGAGGCTTGAATCTGAGATCTTGTGTGTGGAATGGAAAAAGTTCAGGATCATTTCTTCATCCCATAGTTTGTTACAGTTTCATGTATATCTGAACCCATCTAGAGAGCTTATTTAAAGTGTAGATTCTGGATTAGTAGAAGTGGGATGCAAAACATTGCTTTTCAAAAACTCTCAGGGGATAGCCATGTTGCAAGTCCAAGGACCACAGTAGATGCAGCAAAGCAGTTTACAATGTATTTATCGTAGGAAATTTGAATTAATAAAATATTAGTAGTGCTAAATAGAATTTCTAATAGAACTCTAAAGAATAATTATATAAACTGTATAAGTTAAATACATACAAAATTGTTATATTTTAAAACAGGTGTTTTCACAGAATTCTTGAATTGTCTTTATGAATCCAGGTCTTAACTGCTCTAAAAAATCAGCGTTTGCTGAGTGACTCAGGTCATGGATATATATTTTTTTCTTGTTCTGGTGCATCAATAATTACTTTTGAATTTTCCATCATTGACTTAATTAGGGATGATCATTTGCTAAAATAAAAGTAAAAATGAATACTCTCCCAGAAGTACCAAGATTAGTAATTCAGGGATAATTATAATATGAACTACAAGGGAAAGGAATGTATTCCCTTAAAAGAAATATTTTACCTTGAGCTTCTTACAATTTGCTGTTACATGGTGCCTAGAGATCACTTTTGAGTAGAGAAAGTAGTATTTTTATATATAGTAACCCAAGAATCATCCTGACCCCTATTCCTTACAGCTAAATAAACTGCAAAGCATGCAGTCTTTGATGTTCTGCTGGCAGGAGCATTGAGATAAGAATTCCCACTATGAGCACTGTGTTATCCTTTAGCCATTATCTACTGATTAAGCCTCAAAGGCCCTT
This sequence comes from Mormoops blainvillei, assembly GCA_004026545.1. Lineage (NCBI taxonomy): Eukaryota > Metazoa > Chordata > Mammalia > Chiroptera > Mormoopidae > Mormoops > Mormoops blainvillei. The sequence continues at coordinate 10,773 of PVJD01018297.1, read as the reverse complement.
TCAAACTGTCAGGGAAAGCACACACAAGGTGTTCTATGTGGATATGTATGGCAGGGAAGGACAGGGAGTTCTTGAATTCTACATTCTGTGAATACCTAACTTTCATGCTTAAGGCTCGTTGTGTTTCTGCTTTTGGATGTAGCACGGGACTGTGTTGCTAGGAAAGCTTTTGGTAATAAAGGAAACACCAGGTGCATGCTGTAACTAGAACTCAGGGGAAATTATTAGACTCTAGCATATGATGCAGTTGAGGGTCAAGCCCAGGGCTAAATAGATGAGCGCTTCGTGTAGATTAGCGAACAAACAACTTAAACCTACTGGGTCACAGGTGGCAGGAAGCTTTTATTATCAGCAAAGCTTATATTATCACAGAAAATATGTGTCACATGGGAAGCGCTCAGAAGTGGAACACGTAATACTGTTTCATCAGTTTGATATGGGTGGGGTAGGGAGAAGTTTTGAGAGAGCTGAAAAAATATGTGTATATATTATTTAGATGCACAAATTATGAACATATTAACTCTAAATCTTTATCAGACTCAAAAAGTGCCTTGGATTTGAATATGAGTAACATCATTTAGAAACCTGGGGCATTTAATGTCATGACCTGGATTTAGTGTGATGGTGGTAACTTGGGCAGGTGATTCTTTTTTAAGATTTATTTTATTTTTGTTGAATTTATTGGAGATTGGTTAATAAAATTATATAGGTTTCAGGTGTATAATTCCACAATACATCATCTTTATATTGTATTGTGTTCACCACCCAAAGTGAAGTCTCCGGCCATCACCATTCATCCACCTATATACCCTCCTCCACCCCCACCCCCCACTCTCCTTGCCCTCTGGTAATCACCACACTGTCACTTGTGTTTATGAGTTTTTAATTTTTTATTTTTTTGCTTAGTCCCTTCACCTTTTTCACCCAGCCCCCGACCCCCCCTCCCCTCTGAGAGCTGTCAGTCTGTCCTCTGTACCTATGAGGCTGTTTCTGTTTTGTCTGTTAGCATATTTTGTTCATTCTTAATTTCTGGAGCGAATGCTAGTTTGCTGGTGTCTTCCTGATGGACAGGCATTTTCCTGAGGGCTCATTTATCTAACAGCAGTTCTTGATTTTTGAGTTATCTTTGCTTGAAGATCCTGATGAAGCAGGTGTGATTTCTGGAAGGGGTTCCTGGGAAAGAAGGAGAAAAATTGCTGTGTTGGGCAGCAGCCTTACGTGCCCTCACTAACAAGGCCCCGGTGGCCTTTGCACCGGTTGCTCCCCCTGCCCTACAGCAGACACATGGCTGTTGGGCCCTTCCTTACCCAGGGACTTTGAAATGAATATGCGATCGTGTTTATTATAGCGCTTTTCTTCTAGATTTCATAATGAAATAACTCTGCTGGCCTTGCTTATAATGCTTCATACCACCTGATGGAGAGATGTCAGGGCAGGAGATTTCTAGTCTTTTCCTCACCCAGAGATCAAGCTACATATTTTCAGATAGAGAAGAAAATCACTGGTTACGGAAGTTTTCATATGAAAGTGATTGTATTGAACATGAGCTATTCTGTTAACATGGTCATTCTAAAATCATTTTCGGTGTTACATTCTGGCTTAAGGTTTTTCACCTAATTGCTACTGTCTTTTTGGTTTCTACTGACACAACCTTAGGCTTAAGAGTGGAAAGACTTTAGATATGATATATTTTAGTAATGGTAAATGGTGTTCAAATTGCATGCTAAAACTCTGATCACCAGGTTGTAGCTTTCTGGATCCCTGGACTGAGAAACCTTTGCAGTTAACACCAGAAGTCAATTAAAAAAAAAGAAGGCATGATCAGTTAGTAATGTTTTCCATGGGAGAAAATGGGATAAATGGTAATACATCTCCTTAATCTTGACCAATCCTATTATTTTGTAATTGAGTAAACCTCAGATTAAATAGTATAAATGACTTGCAAGAAAGAGATAAAATTGGAACTTTGGGAGCCATACTCCAACTTGTGTGCTCTTTTTATTACATCATCCATTCAATATCTTTTATTTTTAATGACTATGTAAAACATTATGTAAAGAGAAAGCAACCATAATTTGTTTATGAATTATTATACACTATTGGGAAGAGAATATGGGATCAACTCAAAAGTACTTGTCTCCCTTTCATTCATCTACACACTTTCTTGGTGAAGATATGCTATATTATTTGGGAAGTATTATGAGTACCAAACATGATCTTGAGACAATAATTTGAAATCGTAATGAGATTTTTTTTGTAGCATTTTTGGACGTGGCAGTAGACTCTAGCTTTTGGGACCCACTGATTAATGGTTCATTTCATGAGTACATAGAGGTATAAATGAGAAAGCAGAATAGTGTGGTAAAAAATAAAATTAACCAAACAGATGCCAGTTGAAACCTACCTGTCATTTAGTTGGCTATAAAGCTTTAGGAAAGTCATTAAATTTCTCTGGGCCTTGGCTTCCTCATCTGGAAAAATTGGGAGTAAAAGTAAATGCATTTATAATCATCATAAATGTTGGAACAATGTATCTAAAGTTCATGACAGTGTGACTAATAAAAATTACTGCTCAATAAATATTAAATTTTGCCATAAAAATTTTACATAAAATTAAATTAAAAATAAAATTCCAATGACTTTGAAGAGCTACATTGTTAAAGATCTTCCTGATGCTGGGTCATAATAACCACTCCAAAATTCATTTAAAACAATGTTTCCAGGGTGTCATGGGCTCCTAATTCCTCATTTATGGAATTTTTCACAGAGAATGTTTGTAATAAAGGCCATGTTATGACTATTACCACCACCACAAACAGGAGGAGTTGAGCTATAAAATAGTAAAGTTGGTTATCTTCCTGTTTGAAAAATAAAACCCTAGACGATATTAAGAGCATCTCTGGTAAAGGATTAATAAAAAATACATAAGAAACAGTTATAAAATATACAACAGAGAGAACCTTATGGATAAATGAAATAATCAGTTTACAAAAGAAAAGACTGAATAGCTAAGAAATATATGAAGAGGTGGTCTACCTCATTGATAAAGAAATAAATTAAAATGAAGAGAAAAACAATACAGAAAACCTGTTGACAGAATTTGGAATGAATTTCTATTAACTCTTAAGTCAAAGAAGGCAGACTATGCCTGTATCATGGCCTGTTCATGTTTGGCTTAATGGGACACAACATCCTCGTTCATCTGACAAAAGTTAGAAAGCCGTTTTGACCTGCCTCCCCAACCCTGCCTTCCACCCTGTCCCCAGCTTCTAACTGAGCGACCAGAATCAGTATCAAGCAGAAAACTGGGCCACCCTCTCTGATCACAAAGGCATTGATGACGGAGATGACCAGAAAGTCATCTCAGATCCACTTTGTATACCAGAGGCAATCAAGGAATGGACAAAAAATTATTGGACAAGCTATTGTATTATTTGTCACAGTGGAAAACAAAACATTATTTAAAAGCTCAGTCCTCAGTCTGGAGATGGTAAGATAAATTATACCATAACCATACGGTAGCATATAATATACCCAATAAAATCATGTTTTTGAAAAATACTAAGAATAAAAGAACATATTCATAATATTAAGTGAAAGAGTAGAAAGCAAAAATTATAAAGTATGGCACCATTTTTATTTTACAAAAATTAAAAATATCTGTGTATGTACATAGTATTGGTAAATTGGTAATATACCAAAATATTGACAATGGGTATCTTTGGATCTTAGGAATAGATGTGGTTTTAGTCATTTTTGTTTCTCTATTTCTCAAAATTTTTAATAAACGATGAAAGTGAAAAACAATAGTAACTAATACTAACTGCTTAACTCTGTGCTGGGTACAGTTCTAAGTACTTCACATGTATAAATTCTTTCTACCCTTGCCACAGATCTTTGAAGTAGGTAGTGTAATTGCATCTATTTATCTTGTACTTGGAGTTCCCTGCCACAGAAGTTGAGCAAATTACTTCACGGCATTTTGGCTCTAGAGTCTGAGTACAGCCACTGTACATACTGTCTCCCCAGGTTCCTTATTTATTGCACACCTGGAGGTAAGGCTGAATGCAACTTCATGTGTAAGGTTTTTGTTTCTTAAGAAAAGCTTTGGGATCAGGGAGAAAAATAATGGAGAAAAGGCTAAGCAAGAGCCCAAAAGGCAGAAAAACCTTTTCAAAATAGTGCCCTCCGTTCTAGAGTCAAGTATCATGTATACAGCTGTTTTAAGGAGAGAGCAATTGGCGCAGTTTCATTTCGTTTTGTGTGCTCCTTCTGAGAAGTGACTATGAGAAGCAAAAGAGACTTATATTGCTCTGTGGCTCTGTGGTTAGCCATGGAAGCACTGGCAAACTGTATGTTTTATTAGACACTGATAATGACCCTTGAAGGGAGAATGAGTGGAGGTCCTACTTGGGAAAGGTCACTGAGTGCATAGCTCTTTACTCTTGTCACACTCTCAGGCAGCAGGTCTTCATCACCAGTGGGAACTTGGTTTCAAGATGGACCAGTAAGAATATGGCCCCCAACTTCCTAGCCCACCTCCGCATATAGTACATCTCTGATAAGCTGCTTATATTTTTGGCTCATTGATTTGCAATTTTGTGATGTGAGATCCAGTGTATTAGTCGGGGCTCTACAGAGAAAATATGGACAGGGAGAAAGAGAGAGAATGATTATAAAAACTGGCTTACGCAGTAGTTAAAGGAACCAAGGAGTGTCCTGTCTGCAAGCTGAAGAGCCAGGAAAGCCAGTGGTGTTGAGTAAGTATGAAGGCCTGAGAACTGAGGGGCTGAAGGTGCAGGTCCTGATCTCAGCTCTAGAGCTTGGGAACCAGGAGCCAGTCAAGGGCAAAGAAGATGAATGTCTTCAGCTCAGTCAGAAAGAGAGAGAGAGCGAATTTGCCCTTCCTTGGCCTTTTTGTTCTATAGGTGTCCCCTGTACACTGGGTCATGCCCTCTGCAGCAGTGTGGGCAATCTTTGTTACTCAGCTTTCAGATTTGGATGATAGCCTCATCCTGAGATACCCTCACAGACATTCCTAGCAATGTTTTATCAGCTACCTGGGCATTTCTTAGCTCAGTCATATTGACACATAAAATTAACCATCGTACCTCATAAATGTCAGGGTCCTAACAGCTTACCTTTTACACCCAAGTGATGATCCATTGTCCGGGTTCAGATTCATTCACTGCTCCTTCAGCAGTTAGGGGGAACTGAAAAGAGTTCTGTGATCACTCTGTTGTCTATCCAAGAGCTGTCCCATTGTCTTCTTCCCTCACGCCCATACCATTTCTATTTGCTTCAAGCTCTGATGCCGGGTCTTTTACTGATTAAACTTTTAGACATTTATTTCTTTGGGGCTCTAGGCTCTTGCCAACACTAAACTGTTACGGTGCCCTTCTAAGTACTTTTTCTTCAGTGTTGCGGTGAACTGGGAGATATTATTTAGCATTTATCAAATAGTAAATAGCTAATTACTCAAAGTAGCTATTTACATATTGAATTTATTTTTCTTGGCATCTTTAATTTCTGATTAACATTTTCTTCCTACAGCTGGAAGATACTTATCAGAATAAAACATTCCCTTATTTAATCTCAAGTGGAATATACGGTAAGTGTGATCATTTTAATTTGTGTCATTTATTAGCAGGAAAGAGGTATCGTACAGGTGGGACACTCCATCACATGCCAATTAGCAGGTGGCTTAGAGGGCAAGAGGGAAAAACTCCCTCGCCGAGGGGATTATAGATATCGCAGAAGGAGAAGTTCAGCTATGGGAAAAATAGATGAAATGACATTGGGATGCCTGATTTTGGGGACTGGGGACAGAGCTTAAAGTAGTAATGACAACGCTGAACAAATATCCTAAGAGAATACTCAAAATAGAAAGTCTAGCATCCTCTAGGTAAAAATCATAGTTTCTTTATCTAATCACACAAGAGCCACAGAAAGTTAGGGCTAAATGAGATTTCCTGATCTAATTAAGGTGTATTATATAGATGGGTGAACTGAGGCACAGAGAAGCCTTGCCTCAGTGTAGTTCAAGTCAGCTCCACGGACAGGTATGGAATCCGAGCTGGCTGTTTCCTGTCCCGTGGGATTTTTAAGAAGCACATATGGCAGCATTTCTAGCCTATAGAATATGTTCTTAGTTGGTCTCCTGATGGACCACATCAGGGTGTCTTACTACCTTTCACTTATATGGGGGAGAGGTCCCAAGTACATTTTTAAAAGAGTTTATGACATGCTTACAGAGAGAGGGAAGGAAGGGAGACAAAGAGAGAGAAAGAGAGACAGAGAGACAGAGAGCAAGTGAACACAGAATAAGGTCCCAAAAGCTGATCGTGGTTTCAGAGTTTGGAAATATCTCTGTGGGAAAGTGAATTTAAACCACATAAAGAAAAAGGTATTGGTTTTCCAAGGGAGCAGTGCTGTAGTTCACCGTTAAACTTGCTGACCTGTTCAGTTTTTTGCTTCTTTGAGTCATTGGTTCCTGGCAGCCAATAGTTTTATATTGAAAGGATTTAACTAGTATTAACTCAGAGTTTAGTTTTATGGCCTACTCAAACTGTAACTGTTTATTTTCATCCCTAGCCCAAGTCAAAAACTAAAATGTTGCAAAGCATACGCTGATCTTGGTATATAATAAGTACACAATAACTATTTCTTGAATGAATTAATAAATGCAGAGCTTCCTTTTATGATTACATGAGTAATGTCCTATGCAAGGGGCCCCACCAAGGGGCACAGATGGGAGTTGAAATCCAACTTGCCCTCTGGTTACCAAACCAGGTGCCTTGGCATGTGGCTGCTTCCACCCTGGAAGAGGTGCAATTTCCTAGTTGGTCTACCCATGTTTCTTAATTTGCACAAATGCACTATACACATTAGCTGTGGCCTCAAAGGAACATATGAAACCTGTGATGAAAGGAGCCAGGATTACCTTGAAGTTCAAAGTGCTGCCATTGCAGTGGTAACACCTAGTAACTGATAAGGGATTGAGACAAGTGTGTGGGGATTTTTGATGTTTTCTTCTTGTGCATGAATGATTTCTCTTCTATGAACTCATGATGTTTTTAGAGTTACTATCACATCATTTAATAATTAATAATATGGTTAGAGCACATCCCAATATGCCATGGTTGTGGGTTTGATCCCCAGTCAGGGCACATAAAAGAAGCAACCAGTGAATGCATAAATAAGTGGAACAGCGAATCAATGTTCCTCTCCCTTCCCTTCTCTCTCTGAAATCAATCAATAAAAATAATAACAATTAGTAACAATCTCTCTTATATTACTCTTTAACATTTTCAAATGAATCTTTTACTTTGGAGGCATAGATACAATATATCTTTGTCTTAATATATTTTAGAAATTCAATAAATATTTTTTTAACCCTTTGAAAAAATTAGATTGAAAGATCCTCAGAAATAGGAACTATGTCAGTATCTTCATTTTGCAGTATTGAGTGCAGGATAAATTTTATTAACTGTTTGAGGAAGTGTGTTGAACTTACTGAATCCAATATTGCTCCTGAGGGTTTTGGGCACTCCAACCTTCTTCCATGAGTCGATGTATTTGGGGCTGGTTTTCTAATGGGACTCAGCTACTTCACGGTGGGTAGCATCAGCTGGATTCTTTGCCTTCACTCTCTACCCTTCTCCACCTGCCCTATGCAATGGGTGGCTGACTCATATGAATGGCACAAACAAGCTCCCATGCCCTTCGGCTACTGGCTGGGTTCAGTTGGTAGGTGGTCAGAGGGAGGACATGGAGATCTAGCTATTCATTTCTTTAGCTTCCTCCCTGAGGAGCTGCTTCAAGGTTGTCTGTGTCCCTCGACCTAAGGTCTTAGTGTCTCAAGGTGGCTTTCTAATCACTACTTTTTAAATACAAATGACCACTCTCTCATTTCGCTCCATTGGGCTCCAGAGTGATTGTGGCTCTGCTATTCTTTCTCACAGGTTTTGAGCTATTCCTTACAGTTTTCCTACGTCCTTCCCACATCTTTGTAAATAGTTCTGCTATTGTGCCCTCCTCAAATTACCCTAGTTTGAGTGTACCAGCTGTCTCATCTTAGACCCAGTACCCAACTAATTAGCCCCATGCTAAAACAAGTAAAAAGTATGAAGCTGCTAGAATCTCTGCCCTGCACATCTATCCTAGTTTGTTACTCTCTTTAACAAGCTTCTAGCTTGGTTTTCTGACTCCTCTCACTTTTGACCCATCTTCAGCCTCTGTATCTTGGCTTACCAGGTTTTTTCATGTTATCCTCAACTCCAAGGTCTGGTGCAAAGTTATCTTCTTCACTTAGGTTCAGTTATGCTTGGTACAATTTCACCTTCCTCCCACATGTTCCTGGAGGGCATTTCCAGAACTCCCAGGGCCTGCTACCTTCATGGGACCAGTGCCTGAAGACAGCTTTCTGACAAGTGACAAATACATTAAGAGTGAGCAACTCATGAATCTCTTTTCTTATTTATGTAGGAAGGCCGTTGCAAGTGAGCCCACCCTCTTTCATTTATGAGAAAGCCATTCCCTCCTATATTGCATCAGCTGAAACTTCAATCTGCATCCTGCCACTCAGGGTTGGCATCTTGGCATATAACGTTTTACAAAGTTACTGGTCCTAAGTCTAGCAGAGTAATAGCTCTAAAAGATGAATTCCTTAAGTTTGGGACCTTGGGTTATGCAAAATTCAATGAGTTGCCTGATGTTATCGGTTCTATAAATCCAATGTTTTGTTGTATTAACATAAGTTGAAGGTTCATTAAATTTTATCATCTTTGTACTTTATCCTCAAAATGGTATTATAAATTTTCTTCTCCTGGAGTTCTTAATGATCCAAATTATATTCTTTAAGGAGATCTACTGACAGTATTTTGAAATGCTGCCCCTACTATAGATTTGTTTTTTCCACAAAAGGTCTAGCTGCTACTGTTTGTACATTTGTCTTGAAGTCTGTGCATGTAAAATAATAAACAATAAATGCTGAGACACTGTATAAAAATGCTATGTCTCTCTGCATGTCAGGGGAGAAGACATGCTCAGGAAGTATTCACGAGAAAGTAAAAGGCTATTGATAAAATAAGGCTCATATGAGCCTTAAATGTCAAATCAGAATCAATTAATAGCATTGAGACTTTATCTTATAGGAATAGAGCATGAGAATTGGTCACTCTGGGGTATAGCCTTCTGAAGAGAATGAATGAAGGAGTAATTGATGAAGACCTATCAGTAAAGCATACAGGAGATTTTGAGGTCAGTGCTAGTAATGGCTAAACATTTGAGAGTGGATCTTTGACAGACATGAAACTAGAGTATTAATAGTTTCTAGAGGCCTTACTAAAGCATATATGAATCACAACTTCCCTCTAAGAGGTTATATGATTCAGAAAGTTGCCTTAATATCTTGTTAGATTTTGTTTTCCTCATTAGATATTAAGTTTCATAAGGGCTGAGACCACAACAGCCTTTTGCAACATTTGATCCCCAATGATGAATATTCTTTTAAATGAGAATGAATATATGTAAGGACAGATAGATCAATTTCTCCTAGATAGGTCTACTCTGATTACATTTTGGATCCTTGAGATAATACAGAATCCAGCTGTGATCTAAAATGAGGATACATCTGGTTTTCTTTGTAGGCTTTTGGAAGGACAGGTGGAGAGAGGGAAAGAAGGGGAGAGAGACAGAAAGGGAGAGAGATAAGAGTGGGTGTCAGGACCTTAAGAAAAGGTTTACCTTACTTAAAGGAAAAGATATTTTTTAAATAAATGTTCTTGGTAAAGGAGCTGTTACTAAACTCAACGAAGCTACTTAAAATCAATGGTCATTTGACAGATTTATACAGTATGATGATTCCTCCCTAAGCCCAGGTGTGATTTTGCCTGTTTTCTCAATGTGTGAAAAGCAGTCAGAGCACTCACAGTTTGTCAAAGGACAAGGATCACATGGTTTGGGAAAATGTTCAGATCTATAAATTGCAGAGTCCTGCTTCTTTAATGAAACAAAAAAACCTGCTTTCTTTGATTTGCAAATTTGGAACTTTGCAAAATAGATTTTCGTGAGGGGCTTATTCATGACTTAGAAAATGCTTGTTGAATGAGTTGATTGAGGTGAAAAAGTTGAAGATAAAATAGATATGAGGACCAAGCATGAATACTCTAGCCTCTACGGGACTCCTAAAGTCAGCACAGAGAGCAGAAGCTCAGATGGGCCCAACCCATAATTCTCCCCCAATTTTTATTTGGCTCTGGAGCACAAGGTTCTTGAAAACAGTCTGTGGTGACAGCTGTGGTATTTTTAGTGTGTCGGGACCTTGCCTTTGTAGAAAGGGGTGTGAGTCCTAACATAAAAAGTAATCGGAGCTTGACTCCGTAGATGGCTGGGGCTTGCCTCCGGTTCAGAGGACCGCTCCGTAAATCACGGAGAGCGACGTTGTTGGCGATGGGCACCCACAGCCGGCAACAGATGCTGCTCTGCGTATGGCTGCCTTCTCAGCTTTCAAGAAAACAGGTTACTGAAACCCACCTACCTGTCCTTCATCAGCTGGTGTGTACAGTACACATAAGCTGTTGGGAGGAAAACAGAACATCCTGAAGGGGAAGTAAATTAATGCTTTTTTCTTCAGGCTGTTATATAACTCTCACCTTGAGGACGTTAGAAACATCGTGTTTCCCAAACACTTCTCACTTTGAAAATTACCCCCTAGCCATGCTAAGGCACTTAAACCTCTGGCTTTCCTTTTTGACTTGTCATTCCTTTTTT
>PVJD01018296.1:0-14886 GCA_004026545.1 Mormoops blainvillei | reverse complement strand
GGGACGAGTGGAGAGTGTAGTCAGAAGGGGACAGCGGCTTCCCTCTCAGCCTCATTGCAGCCGCATGCAACGCAGGCCTAGGGTGCCAGACCTGAGTATTTCCATTTTTCAAGGAGAACCCCAAACGCTGAGTTTTTCGGTAAAATCTCCTAATGTTTCAATATTAGCAAGTCAACATTTTTTTATAAATAATGTTGGTTATACAGCAGACAAAAAAAAAAAAGCCCGACCCCCAGTCAGGGTCTTCTGATGCGGTCAACACCCTCCCTTCTTCTCAGAGACAGGAGCAAAATTCCAGGGGAGGTGGAAAGTGCCTGAGGTCAGCAGCAGCTCAGGGGACAGGGACTGATGTAGCAGAGGGGTTCTGCTCCCAGGTGTCTGTGCGTGTGGCCTCTCCTGGGGACCCAACCATCAGAAACAGCTGAGGCATTGGCATGCCCCACGCCTCTTCCTGCACCCAAGCTTTGCTCAACGTTGGTGATTCCATAACTCGGCAAGCCTTCGGGTAACACCGTGCCGCCAGTCTCCAGCTCATAGCGCTTCCCCCATGGTGGAGCCTCTCTGGGGCCCTGCTCATGGAGAGAGGTGTCCTGGAGGGGCCAGCTGGGCAGGCCCCATGAGGAGCTCGCTTTCCCAGTGACCGCAGACCCACAGGCGGGGCCGCACTCCGGGACCCCCTTGCAGGTGTGACATTCCCCACACTCAAGTGAGTCCCCATCCATTTCACCTCCTGCTGCCTGGGGCTGAGAACGGCAACCCCTGAATAGCACAGGTGCCTCCACAGATGACAAAGGGCTTCAGATCTAGTCTCTCACCTGCCCCTGACCCAAAGCCCTGGCAGAAGGTGAGAAGATGACCCGAAGCACTCCTTTTCCAGAAAGCCTCAGGTGGGAGCCATCACGGCACCGGCCAGCAGCAGAGCCGGGAGTCCAGGGCCGTTCTCGGACTTTGGCCCAGTGTTCGCCTCGTGGCCCAAACTTCCAAAATCAGGCTGTGAACAGAAAACGATAATGTGTGCCAGCTGGAAAAGAGGAAGTACCCTATGTTGGCCACTGAATTTGTGTGCTGACTGGACAGAGAACATTCTGGTGCTTAGCACCTCCCAGACACTTCATACATTGTATATGCAAACTGACTGAACCACAGCCCAGATTCAGGAACACAACCCTTTCCAGTTCCTAGAAGGGGAAAGAGAGGCAGGGAGCCACAAAAGCAAGAGAGCGACGTGACCGTCTGTGGCACTGACGTCGCCAGGATATCCTGGATTTGAACTTCCCAGACGGACGCTCCCCATTTGCCAGCATCTCAGCTGCAGCTGAGAGAAGAGAAGGAACTGCTGCCGTCACATACTGCACCTCCTTCTATGTCAGGCACACTGCTAAGGGCTGATTCTTTGAACAGACTCATTGCCATATAATAACCCACTCATTTTAAGAGCACAATCCAGTGCTACTTCGTAAACTTTCAGAGCTGAGCAGCCATCACCACAATCCAATTTTAGAACATTTACATCACGCTAAGAGCCCTCGGACCCGTTGCAATCACTGCCCCCACCCACCCCACCCCCAGTCCCTGGCCCCCTCTGATCTCCTCTCTCCCTGGATTTGCCCATTCTGGGTGTTCCATGTAAATAGAATCGTACCCTGCGTGGTCTTTTGTGACTGGCCTCTTGCACTTGTCATGTTTCACAGGATGTGCTTTTTGTGGCATGAACACTGCTGCTGTGAGCATTTGGGGACAAGTCTTCCTGTACCCATATGTTTCACCTCTCCTGAATAAATATATAGTAGCAGCATTGCTGATTCGTATGATAAATGTGTTTTTTCAAAGCTACCATGCTATTTTCCAAAACGGCTGCATTATTTTGTGTTTCCACCAGCAACGGATGAGGACTCCCCTTTCTCAGCGCTTTTACTGACACTTAACTATTGTCTAGCTTCCTCGCTATTGTCACGTGAGCGGTTGTGGATCAACTTGTGGAGCCCTGACACACCCCCTCAAAGACAGGGACCGTCATTATTCCCACCGGGCAGATAGGAAGGCTGAGGTTCGGGAAGCGCGAAGCGGTTTGTCCACGGTCACCCAGCCGAGGAGACAGCAGCGTTAGGGCTGGACCAGGTCTGCCCCGGGCACTCTGCTCGCCTGCCCCCTGTGGCAGCAGCATGTGCCACTCCACCAGCTTTGTACTCACCAAGCAACACGCACCGGGAACGGCGGCAGGAGGCCTCAGAGAGCCTGCAGCCACTGGTAGAATCTCAGGCTTCCCTTTCTTAAGCCTCACAACTAATGTGTCACTGAGGGAGCTGAGATTCGGGAGAAGGGACCGTCGCTCCAGGACTCAGCAACTTTTTCTCGGCGAAGGGTCAGAGAGTAAACGTTTTAGTCCTTACAGGCCAGACAGTCCCCGTTCCAAATACCCAACTCTGCCCTTGTGGTGGGAAAACACCGCATACCAGATGTAAAGGCGGGCTTGGTCTCCGCCAGTCAGACCTGATGCACCAGAACGGCGACCGGCCAGGGCTGGCCCGCAGGCCAACCTGATGCTCTATTGTTTGTCACACAAGTCAAAATTTGGAGCCAGTCGGCCCGGCACTCTGGAGCGTGTCCTCCCCCTGCTCCTCCTCGCTGCCTGCCACACAGCCATCTCCCATATTGATTTCGGGGTGCTCTTTCCAGTGTAGGTATATGTCCCTCTCTCTTCCACTGTTGTTCACAGCTGACTGGTCCATTAAGTGCTATTTAGCACAGCTCGACCACCAGCAATTCCTCGCGTCCCGGCCTCATGCAGCGTAACGGACGTGTGAACGCCGGCACTGGCACCCGGCCCCGGTCCCAGCTCCCTCTGCCCGGTTGCGGACCCTCTGGGAGCCTCGCCGATACCATCTGTCAGGTGGGACAGCAACAGTCGCTGCATCACAGATTGGCTGTGATAAGTAAATAGGAGGGGGGACCAAAAAAAAAAAAACAAAACACGGAATTATCTTCTGTGGGCAGGCCCCTTGTAAGACAAGCTTCCCCCTGTAGGTGAGTGTTCTAGGAACCTATTTGTATTTGTGTACCAGCTGGCGTTGTTATGAGAGGTTGCGTTTGGCTACAGTGGACTTTTTTTTTTTGAAGACCCTTTCAACATGTTTGCCTGTTTCACGACGGGTGATTTACGATCGCACCGCCCACACTGCGCTGAGTGTTTAGCAGTTTTTAACCAAAAATGGCATGACCCCCGTGCCCCACCCTCCCTATTCATCCGCTCTCACCCCATTCGACTTTCTGAGGGGTTCCCCAGGGAAAAAAGTCCTCACAGGGAAACATTTTGACAATGCGGAAGAAGTCAGACGAAAATGGCAGAAGCACTAAAACAACATCAAAATCGGCGCGTTCAAAGGCTGTTCTGAGAGTGGAAAAAACATCTCGATGGGGACATCGCATCAGCTGGAGAGCACTTGGAAGGTGACTGAAGTTTAAACATATAAGACTCAATACACAATTTTTAATAAATAAACACCCGTTGTGGGGGGGTGGCCTCCCCTCGTAAATGGACCCAGGAGGGTCACTTTCAAACATGGCCTGGCCAAAGGCAGGCTCTCGGTCAAGTAGAGCAATCGCTGCGGAGCCTCCGCCCTCCAGGAAACGGGAGGGGTCTCGGAGCTGCCCCTTCTGTAAGGTCTCGCTTGGGAAAGAGCAGAATCCGTGCGCTTAGAAGTCCCTTACAATCACTGCAGGCCACACGGGGTGGTGCCTTGGAGTTTTACAGAAAGTAGAACAGCCCCAAGGACAAAACTGTAGCGTGGTAGTCGTAATAATAATGACAGTAATCGTGATAATAGTTCACATTTATTAGGCACTCGGGGTAGCAAGAAGCTAAGTGCCTTGCAAACACGCTGTCATAATAGCCAGCGTCGGCAGGGCCCTTCAGAGCTGACAAAGCACTTTCCTGAGTTTGCACCTTCCTCCACCTGCGAGGGTGGCCTGCGTGTCCTCCGCAGTTCGCAGACCTGCAAACCGAGGCGACTTAGCCTGGCTGCCGCCCAGAACGTGACCGGTCAGGCAGGAACGTCTCCCGGGACGTTGAGTTCCAGAGCTGGCTGCCTGCCCTCATGCTCCACCCTGCGTCCTGGGGCCCGTCTCACGGTGTCTTTGCCTCTGTCCTTAGCTGTGCAGGAGACATCTGCTGTCATCCTTCCTGTCAACTCTCACGGCGGCACTGACCCCTCCGGGAGTAGGTCTGCTTTCAAAGACCGTGGGCAGGGGCAGTCTGAACCCCAAAAAGTGCTTTCTGGGCGTAGGTCCTCCTGTTTCAAGGCCCCAGGCTAGACCCCCCTGGGTGCCAGAGGACCCCTGCCCGAGTCTCCAGACACCGTCTACTGCACGGTCCTCATGCAGGGGATGTGGAACCCAGGGGTGGGACCGGAAACGGGGAGAAGCCTCTGAGGCCACCCCCAGCCCCCTGCCCCCAGTACTGGGGTGTTCTCACAAGGCGGTACTCTGGGGAGAGCCCCGCAGGAACGGGGGATGAGCCCTGCTCGGGCTGGGGAAGTCTGTCCTCATACTGTCCCCTGGTACCTGCTTTGCTCCGCCCCGTGACAGCTTTAGGGCAGAGGTGTCCCCTCCTCTCCTCCCCAGGCTGCTCTGTCCCTGAAGTCGTTTCCAACCTCCCTGGGAACTGCCCTATCTTCCTCGGCCACACCTGCTGGTCGCTGGTTTTGAAGGACAGACCAACAACCTTGGCCAGTTGCCGTCTCTGAGGGCTGATTTCCTCATCTGCAAAATGGGAATCGGACATGATACAGATAGTTCGGTTGTGACACTTGGCGGCCATATATGCAAAGTGGCATTAGACAAGGCTTGTGACATGTGGCTTTTCTAGGAATGGTATTCAGGTGGATGATGTTCGTTCTCTCCCAAGCCCAGAACCCTGACACTGGGCACCGCGGCAGCTGCCACGTCGCCAGAGACAGGTTCAGATGACATGAAATCACAGTTTGTGATTTCATCCTCGTGGCAAATGCCATCACCCTCAGAACTGGATTTGGTCCTTCTCTCCTTCCGGTGCCGGCTGTCAGGGTGGGCAGACATGGGCCCAGAGTCATGGGGGAGGTGTTGGAGGAGGGTGGCGGAGGCACCTGGTCCTCGCAGCCTCCCGTGGCCTCTGCCGCGGCTGGTGACCCCCTGTCCCTCTGCCTGAGAGGCTGTCTCTTCGCTTCAGTCTTGTGTCCCAGAGCAACGAAGACCGCTTCTCCCCGGGAGTTCCCCCAGGCCCTCCCAGGTAGCCCCCACCCCGGATTTTCCCGCCCTCCTGGAAGAGCCTGGTATGGCGGGCAGGGCTGCTTAGGCTTCTGCGCACTGGATTGCGGGAGTAGTGATTGCCAGCCACTACCGGGTGGGCACTTAGGTACACCAGGCACCGAGCTGGCTGGTTGATGGATAAGCCGTCCCTTCTGTGCTCCGCAGATCCTTGGTCTGATGGGCATAAAAGGAAACCCCGCTTGGGGATTTTCCCAAAGTTAAGGCAGAGTTGAGCTTAACTCTGAGGCCCTCCTGGGCCTCCTGAGAATGGCGGGCTCCATTCTCAGTCTCAGTCACCTCTTTGTCCCCAGCCCGAGCCCATTACCCAGGCCTCCTACAAGCTCAGCTGGTGTTGACCGCCTTTGTGAGTGAAGCAGGAAATAAGCGGATGGATGGATGGATGGGTGGATGGATGGATGGAAGAAAGAAAGGAATCATCCAAATTTGGGTCTCTCCCCACCACGGAGCCCACAAAGCACAGCACGTGCTTCCAGCCCAGGCCAGCACGCCCTCTCAGGAGAGCCGCCGTTGTCGGCTGCGGCGTTACAGTTCCAAGGTTTCCCAGAGAGCTCCACTATTAGCAAGTCAGATGGTGGCCAGGACCAGTGGTTCCTGGTCCAGAGAAGGTGCCCTTCACTGCCCTGGGAAATGGCCTGACCTCCCATGACAACCCCTCTCCTTCCACTGGGGGAAGCCCTTGATCTAAGACCTTGTCAAACAGGACCTGGGCCACCGCCAACCTTTGAACCTTTCTTCCCTCCTTCCTTTCCTCCTTCCCTCCCTACTCCTCCTCCCTTCTCTTTTTTCTTCCTTTGTTTCTTTTCCTTCCTGTCTGCCTCCTTTCTCCCTCCCCTCTGACCTCCTCTTTCTTATTCACCCTTGAAACCTCTCTCACCCTCTCAGCAGGCATTAATGGCTGGCTCCTGGGGCCACACTGAAAACTGGGAACCCACCCCTGTCCTCAGTGCGCACAGAGCCCAGCAAGTGACTGCTGCCATGCCATGTGGGCCAAGATGGGCTGTAGGAGCTGTGAACAGACGTGTGTCCAGGGCAGGAACAGGCAGCAGGAGAGAAAAGTCAGAGCTCCCAGAAACTGAAGTAGTCCAGGAAGACTTCTCGGAGGAAGTACCCCCCACTCCATGTCCCAGTGGCCCGCGTACTGAGGGGTTAGCCAGGCAGACGAGGCAGAGCTTGCCCCCCCAGCTCCCTACTCAGGGATCGGCACACTCCTCCTCGTGTACAGACTTGGTGCCACTGGGGTAGCCCTCGGCTCCCTGACTCAGGACACCACCACCCGCAGCGGCCCCCACTCTGGAACGAGGGCTCGGGGACTTGGGCAGGAGGGGCCTGAGGCTGTCTCACAGCCCTCTCAGCGCCAGGCGTCCCCTCACCTCTGACACGAGTTTGTCCCGCAACGGGCAGAGCTTAGTAAGTCCCTGATAGGTACACCTGGCAGTGCCACAGCCCTCAAAGGGCAGCGCACATTTCACCCTTGGCCTCTTCTCCCTTCGGCACCCCTCCCATGCCACCCACTTGCATTTCATATCTCCCTCTCTCTCATCCCAAAGTATCTGACTGGGTTGAAACTTGGCACCAGAGTCCTGAGCCTCGAGGCAAACATTTGTCCTAGAATTCACAGGAAATCACTTGGCTTTCCCTTAGCTGGGCAATGGCAAAACCAAGCAGCACTGCCCACCCCATTCCCTACACTTGCCACCTCCGCCCCCACGCCCCACCGCGCAGTTTGGCTGATCGGAGGCTCCCGGAATTTCCCTGGGCTGCACACCAGTGTCTCTCCAGGCACGCAACTCGCTGAACCCCCGGAAAGCGCCAGAGCCCGGGTGTCATCAGCCAAGTCTGCAGCCAGGCCGTCCTGCGGACAGTGGGTGCACACTCTTGGCATTCACAGCCTCCCCTGGGTCAGGGCTTGTCTGCACCGCTCCCTGAGTTCCCGGTGGATTTTGTGTGCAGTCCTCAGAAGGCCTCCCCCTGACAAACGTGCATGGGGGAGCTTGGTTCTGGAGGACGCCGGCATGGACCCGAACAGCCAATCACTGAGAGAAGCTGCCCGTCGCCTCCCTCACTAACCAGTCCATTCACCCGTCCATTCATTTATCTTAACTTCTTTTACCGATTTCCTCCTTCGCGCGTCCATTCTGACTTCTGTCAGTTTACACATCGATGGGGACGCAGGTTCGGGGGTAGATCCTTTTGTTCACTCCCTCATCCGCGAGGTCACCCGCCTTCTGCTCCCCTGTTTGCCATTCCTCCGCTGATTCCTCCCTTGCTTTATACATTGACTCATGCCATTAATGTATTTATTAATACATTCATCTATCCACCAACCATTCATCCACTCGCTCAGTCAATCCATTCATTCACTGACTCACTCATGCGTTCGTGCAAGAAACAAGTCCCATCGTGCTGGGTACAAGGCATCGGACTTCACTCCAGAGGGCAGGCGCAAACTGTGAAAATATGCCCCCCGGCCCCCCTCAGTCTCAGAGAGGACACAAGTCAGGACCTCCGGGTAGCGAGCTGCAGGGAACGTTGCACTTGCGCCTGCTGGAAAAAGGAGAGGTGGGGTCCTTTGGGGTACAGGGGGCAGAAGTCAAATTGTGCGGAGGTGACCAGAGAGATCTCCCTTCACACAGCGTCCAGAGGGCATGGGGGACTTCCCAAGGCAGGAGCGGGGGTGGAGACGGTCACTCAGGGTTGAGGGGCAGCTGGGCCAAGGGATGGGAGCCTCCACCTCAGCTGGCCGCTGCCCATGAACCAATCCAGGGGCGGGAGGCTGGCTGTCCTGGGCCAGACCATGGGCTCTGGAGCCCCAAGACGCCGCATCAGCTGTAGAACTGCCCCTGAGGGGCTGTGGCAGCTAGGGGGACTCCCCGAGCCTGGGGGAGCCTCACTTGCAAGTGAGGTCATGAACCCATGCAAGGCTGTTCTGAGGACTCCGCGGAGAGTACCCAGGCTGACCTGGAGAGAATGGTGTGTGGGACCATCCCACGTGTCCCAGTCTGAGCCCCACCAGACAGAAAGCCACCATGAGGGTCAGGACCCGGGAGTGGGCCGGTCTGGCTCCCGCTGTGTTCAGGACCCAGCACAGGGCTGGCACGTGGTAGATGCTCAGGGAACATTTGTTGAATGAATGGAGGAGCTGGAAAGGGACCTAGAAGTTATCTGGTCCAGTCGTTTTCAGTCTCGGCTACATTTAAGTTCCCACGGCGGGCCACCGGGGAAGGTTGGGGGCCATATCCCGCTCGACTCAAGCACCTCTGTTCTTAACTGTTCACATAGTGGACTTTTCTTTCAAATTTAATTTGAAAAGCAGGTTCCTCCCCCACCCCCCAAAAAAATGAACAACGATGATATAATCCTCTTGTTTTAAAGGTAGGAAACTGAAGGCCAGAGTAAGGCGGCCAGGGTCGCTCTGCAAGCTGGGGATGGGACCAGGAGGAGACCCCAGACCAAAGAAAAGGTAACTGGGCCAAGTCGGGCGGGCGGGGAGGGCTCCCCAGGCGGAGGATTCAGCTGGAAATTCCGCGGGAGAACAGCTAACTCCGTACGGCTAGAGTGTTGTGTTTTGAAACCCTATACATTTTTTTTTAATCTATAATTATGTGGCACACACCTAATTAAAATGGACTATAATTGTTGAAATATTTTATTGAAGTCATTTTTTTCCCCCAAACGACAGGTTTAACAGATGATAAAACTTGTCTTGTGGTTAACTCAGGCTGCCAAGAGCCCCGGGCAGAGTGCAGAGCGACGGCAGACCGGCAAGCCCCTCTGAATGACAGCATTCTTCGCTAAGCGCTCCTTCGGAACGCTTCCCTCGGCCCCATGCCAAGCGCTCAGGACGGAGACAAATAGCCTGGGTGGGTGTTTTGTGCACAAAGACGATCGAGGCTTGCTTTAGCTCCGCGGAGAGACCCTTTGAAACTGTGCTCCCGGGCAGTGAGGGCAGCTGAGATCAGAGGGAGCTGTTAATTCAAAAGCACAAGGAAGAAGCAGGATCCTTACCCCGCTTTCAGCTGAAAACCCAAGTGACCACGCGGGACGGGTCTCCGCGGCCCTGGGGCAGGCAGCCGCGCGCGCTCAGTTCTTTTCAGGGCTTGGGATGGACGTTTCCCTGAAGCGCTTCTGGCGGCAGCCGCGATGTAGCGACCGTCTCCGGGGTGCTCAGTGCCTTCCTCTCTAATATATACTCCCCACTTCATGGGTGGGGAGACCGAGTCACGGGTGAAGGACGTGGTGGAGAACCTCCTGCGTGTGACTGAGGCCTGGCTCTCCAGCCGGCCCTGGCCAACGCAGACGCCAGCGCCTCCACGCTGCTGGGCTCTGACTCAGAGCCCGCATCTTCCTATTAAAAGCACTGAATCGGGCTAGGGGGGTGGGGGGAGGCAAGAACGTGTTCCAGGATTCGGGGTTCCTTCCCTTCGGTGTATCCGTGCGTCTGCTGGCCACATGGGGGCTGGACGTGTTCTAAGATCGAGGGGCACGTCCCACCCCAGGCTCGGGGAACTAGAACAAGGGCCAGGTTGGAGAACAAGGAGCAAACTCACTTTGTGACCCGGCCAAGAGCCGCCGGTCATGGTACTGCAGCTCTGATGGAGGGGTGAGCGGAGCCGGGCCCCGAACCAGCACCCAGTGCTCCTCTCAGGATTGATAATCTGCTCTAGCCCAGTGACTGTCCCGGCCGGGCAGCGAGGCAGGTTGTCACTGCCGGGTCACCGGCAGTGAGCAGAGGCCAAGGGGCGAGTCCGGGCTAAAGTGACGAAGCTAAATGAAGCTCCAAAACCACCACAGAAAAGGACGTTCTCAGAGTTTCTCTGTCGGGTGGGGGTCTTTTTTAACTTATTTCTTCTTATGCTGCTTATTGCTTTTGTTCTGCCTTTGCCAGCCTGCTCGCCGTCAACGTGACCTTCGTGGAGCTCATTTGCCTTGAGCACCTACTACGTGCAAGACCCGCCGGCCAACGTGTGTCCTTTCACCCAAGGACGGAGCCGTGGGAGGGACCGGCATCTACATCCACAGGCCGCTCAGCCCCGGACCGCTGTGGAGTTTGAGAGGGTCTCAGCCCCCAAGCTCAGTTTCAGCTCTGCAGGGGCCGAAGCCCCGACCTCGCCCTCGGGGCGCAGCCTGGAAGCAGGGAACACCATTTGTGTGGGACCAGGATCAGGCCCCAGGAGCCCTCCCCTTCCCCGTCCACCCCACCGACCCCCGCCCGTCCTTCTCTGGGGGAGGGATGGGGCGGTTCCTGCAGGACTCACTCTGACAGCTGTCTGGGAAGGGGGGTTATTTGTACAAAGCTGCCTGACTGTGTCTAAATCCCTCCCTGAGGCACTGGTTCCAAATTAAAATGTGGCAGTTTGTTCCCCGCCACCCCCGCCCACCCCCGCAGGACTTGCCTTCCCTGTCCCATCCTCCCACCCCGTGCTATCACCAAGATGAGCCCTTCCATCTGCTCCCAGACGCAGGTTACCCAACCGTCCCTCTCCCTCACCTCCTCCTCCTCCACCTCCAGCCCCCGCCCTGCTCCTCCCCCTTCTCCTCCCTGGGTCCTGCCCCACCTGTTAGATCTGTCCAGGTGGCGTGGGAAGCAGTGGGTGTTGCCCCAGGAGAGCGACAAAGGGACAATTACATTATGGAACTAATTAATTAACTGAGAACCAGTTGCCTCCTCTCCTTTGTCCCATCAACCCTAGGAGGTAGCTGTCTCATTAGGCCCACTGAAGAGATAAGGAAATGGCAGGTCAAGGAGGTCACAGCCCAAGGTGACAAATGGCACAGAGAGGGGTGGGGTGAAATCCACTCTCGGAGCCTCGTATTCTATTTACAGTAAGAACCGCTGCCTTCGGGAAGGTGCTTATTGCTTTCTGGACACTCTGCATGCAGGAGTGTCATTGTGCTCAAAGGACCTGCAAAGTAGGTGCCACTGGGCCACCTCGGGAGTGGGGGAGTTGAAGCCCCCGGGAGGGAAAACTGGCCTGAGCCCCGGGCCAGGTGCTCAGCCATAAGTGGTGAGCAGGCTCATGGCTTTGCAATGGCCCTCCTCCCCACCCTTGGGAGCCCATGTGAGGAGGGAGGAAAGCCAGGTCGCCACCAATGTCTGGGGGCGGGGGGCCAGGAAGCACTTTGCCAGGAGGGGCTGCCCTGTGCAAGTAGGATATTCAACAGCACCCCTGGCTCCAACCTGCTAAATTACAGCAGCATCTCCCCACCTCCAGACCCAAAAGTTGGGACAACCACAAAGGTCTCTAGATATTGCCAAACGTCCCCTGGGGGGAGGAGGGGGCACGTATCACGCCCTCCCCAGGTTGAGAGACATTGTCCTCAGTGTTCTGTCTTCCTTAACGAAGGCCATAGTACTTCTCCAGGGACCTTCAGAAATTCAGATGAGACAGTGCCCAAAACGTAAGTGGCACAGAGCCTGGCACACCGACGCAGGCCCAGCGTGGGGGCAGCATCACTGTTACTACTTTTATTGTTATTCTTATCAATGGCTTCCTGTTGCAGATGGGAACAGATCCCTATCGATGGGTGATAACGCCCTAAAGGGTGGTCAGCAGGCCCTCACGGCCCGAGTCCCCTGGCTGATTCACAGGACACTGTCAAAGAGTCTCTTGGCCCTGTGGGACTCGGTGTTCCCATCTCTAAAATAGGAAGGCCAAGGACGTGACCCTAAAGGGCCATTTTTAATCCAGTGTTTCCAGATTTCCCAGGTCTTGCCCCTCTAGGACAAGCGATATCACAGAGCACCAACAGGCAAGGGCCCTAGGTGCCGTCCTCCTGAGCACGGCCCACACGCTTAAGCTGCTGGGTGGCCTTCGCATGCATCTGTCTCTCCGTCCATAGGAGGCTGGGACGGCGTCTGCCTGGCACGGTTGTTACAGGTGAGGACCGAGACAATGCAGACTCCAGAGCGGGGCCCACACTCTTCTTAGGCCTGTGAGCCTGAGTTAGGGTCGTGACACCCTGGAATGCGGAAGAACTTAGGGCCCTCAGTCTGGAACGCAGGGTCAGGTGATTCTGAAGTAGTGGGTCCTTGTCCTGGCATGGAGGAACCAAGATGAATTATATTATCTTCTCTGATGTCAGGAATATTCTATTCACAATTCAGGTGTCACTCAGGCGGGGGGTGGGCGGTGTCTAAGCAACACGAAGGTGGAAAATGCCCTCTGTCCTCGGGGGCCACTATCTAACCAGGTTACGACCAACATATACACCAAAAGCCTCGGCCCAGTGGGCCCCAGCCAAGTTTGGGACACCTGCTGGGAGATGACGGATGGAAGATGGCCTGCAGGCTGCCAAGAGGGATTGGACAGGGACGGGCTGCACCAAAGGACCCCAGGGAAGTTTTTCTAATTCATACAAAAGCACCTTCAGGCCAGTGGAAGGCCATCCTTCACCCAGGCTGCCCCGGAAGCTCTGGTTCGCCCATCGGTGCCAGCTCAGCGGCCCTCTACCCTGGGGAGCTTTCTCCACGACCCCACAGCGGGGCCTGACCACCGTGCCGTGCCCAGCTGGAGTTTGGCCTGCCCCAGCTCTGAGGTGCCTGTCCCGGTCAGTGCCCCTCCGAGCGCTTAGGAGCTCCCTGAGGTCGGGAACCGGGCCTCATTACGCTTGTGTGTGTTCACAGCTCACACACAAGCCCTGGTATATACGCAAGTGCTAAGCAGATGCTTGTTGAATGAATGCATGAGTGAGTGAACGAGCGGACATGAGATAAATACACGAGTCAGCTCCAACTAACTAAGAGGGTGTTGGCGTGGAAAGGACTTGGCGCCACCCATCAGGAGAGCTGGGTGCTATCTGGGGCAACTTCTCGAAGGAGGAGGACGTGGGCCTGGAAGGTTGGTTTTGCTAGGCAGAGAGGTGGTGCGGAGGCAAAGAAGGGAGCTGTCCAGCAATCTCATGAGCGAAAGTGAGATTTAAAAAATGGGAGACACAGGGCGTCGTTAAGGAAAGGTTCAAGAAAAGAATGGTTTGGGCGGTTACCATGGCAACATGCTCTTCATTTGGCACGGAAACAGAAAGTAAATATTTTCATAGAACCCACAGGAAAATAAGAAGACACATGTTGCACTTCCTGGGGGAGTCAGTGCTTTGCACTCTGAGGGTGTCCTTGGTAACTCATATTTTGTCCACAGCCTCCCCTGAGCATCGAACGAATGGATGACCAAACACTAGGACTCTGTGTGCCCCAGAGACAGAGCCTCGGGGTCCCAATGGGGGCCTGAAATGCACTCATTTGAAGGCGTGCGCAAGCCAGTGATGTCCCTCCCCAACCTGGGGCCAGGGATGGCCCGGCTTTAGTGCCTGAGAGGTGGGGACAGTGGCCACTTCTTGTGGTGGGACTAGCTGGATTTGCCTCTGGGCCTCAGTTTCCTCATCCGTGTAATGGGAATACAGTGCCACCTTCTCAGGACTCCGTCCCATTAAATGCAGTACAACGCTGACTTTGCAGGCACTTGATCCGTGTTGGTTCTTGTTCCCCGATAACGTTCCAGCAACGTCTGCCCCGCTGAGCTCAGGAGCCCATCTGCAAACCTCAGCGATCATGTGCAGCTAAGCCAGACAGAGCTTCCTGTGAACCAGAAATGCCGTCGGTGAAACCCTTGATTAGACTATCCGAAAGGCAGAGTCCTGCCCCACCGTTCCCGTGCGTTGCGTTGTTCTCATAGCGAAAGACAAGCTCCGTCAGCAGCGGCGGGCACATCAGCACACAGGGAAACCCCCACTAAACAGGCGATTCTGCAGAAAGGAAAAGGAGCAGGAGGTGGCAAAGCTTTCCGACAGCACGGGGATACTGTGCTGTAGGTTTAACTGGAAGCACCACACAAAATTCGTGATCGCTTTCCCCTGCGGGGTGCTCTCTTGACTCTGCTGATTTTTCTTGGTTACGTAGCATGAAAGTAGAGCACCCGGGACAACTCTCTCCATCAACCCCAGAGCAGACCCAGCCCCCAGGTACCCTAGGACCCCAGTTGTCAAGCACATGCTCTCAGCAGGACCCCGCAAGGATGATGTGTTGGTCGTGACCTTGGCACACTGTGGCTTTGTTCTAGGTGCTCCAGGTTTGCCCCTGACCAAGAGGGACTCCCATGGGTGTGAGAAAACAGGGAGGAATGTGTCAAAACCACTAGTCACGTGGACCCTCTCTGGGCCCTGACATCTAAGCCTCATCCGGAGAGCTCACACTAGGGGAAGCTTCGGGGTTAGAAGCATGGATGCCACCTAAGGGTAAAGCCCTGTCTTTCCAGGGCCAGCTGTGTGACCCTGGGCCAATGACACACCTCTCTGTGCCTTGGTTTCCCCACTTGGAAATGGCATTTGGTGACAGCACCGTCCTCACAGGCAGGGTAGGGTTCCTTGGCTCATAAAGTTCTTAGGACGGGGTGGGGCCCCGGGCAAGTGCTCCCCGGCATTAACGCACATGCTGTTCGCACAGATTCAGAGGCAGCCGAGAGAAGGCTGCCAGACTTCCAGTCACAGAACCTTTCCCCTCGGCACCACTGCCAAGCGGCCACGAATGGCTCTGGAGCGGGGTCCTCAGAAGGGCCAAAGTCAGGGGTCAAACAGGGCACTGCAAACACC